>NC_051165.1:286765066-286975066 GCF_013339725.1 Rhipicephalus microplus
ACTGTGGGCTTGGGATACCTGTTTTCCCACTTTTTAACTACCTTGTTAGTTTTATAGATTTCCTTTAAGGATAGTGACTCCATCTTTTACACCCCTGTGGTCTAGTATTCCCCAGAAGTCCCTCTTGAACCACGCTATTGTACACTCCCTTGAATTTCTGCAGGCCGGTAGGAAGCTTCACAGCGCAGCGCCTAATCTGTGAAACGGCGCAGCCATGCAGGCAGGGCATTCAATGCCCTCCCTATTTTTTGTATACTACTGTCCTGTGTACATCGTAGAACACATAACAGTAATGATAGCAAACAGATCATTGATTCGGGTAGGCTTGGTGTTTTTATTTAAAATGGAACAACGAGGAAGCTGCTGAAGCTCGTGCCTGTATACAGCTGCTTTATATGGAATAAAACTTTAACGAGAAAAAAAAATGTAATGATAAACAGTAGGCTCATAACAAACAACATTTCTCTGAGGGTGCCATGGAATATATGTCCCACACAAGGCTATGCATTGCAGTCCTTACTGCATTAATTATGTACACGTACTGCAGGGCATGCAAGTGTTTGCAGACACACGCTGACGAATGCCATTTTTGCTACATCAAAACGTGCACCGCACCAAATAAGACGCACGTGTTTATATAGTCAGGGAACACTCGTGAATATTGATGAAATCACACAGCTCACTTACAGTATAAAACAAACACAATTGCGAACAATAAATGTGACGCTGTTTAAAGAGGCGACCCAGGTTACGAGGAGAATTATCAGTATGGCATACACACCACGTGTCAAGCTTTTGCAACATCTAAAGAGACTAAATATGGAACGTTGCCTTTGTAAGTTAACATGACAGTACCAAATGGAGAAGCCACACGAGAGAACAATTCATTGTGGGCTAAAGAATGTGTTTTAAATATTATACACAGCTTTGCAAGATAATATCGACGAGTTTTACTCGTCTAGGTGTGGGAGGTGTAGGCCTGATAAAATGCGATGTTGCTTCAGAGCCTTTCTGTCGTAATATTGCAATTTTATTCAACTCTTTCAAACGCGGCACCGTAAATTTCTACTGGGAGCTCGAACACGGCAAGCAGGTCGCGGGGCAAAATCTTTGTAACATTTTATTACCGAAACAGCGATACCAGCAATGCTTGAGCTGCACTTGCTGTTTTCTAAATTGTCACCTCCTCAATCTCATCACTGTGATCAGGAAACAGAGAGGAAAAGTACAGCAGTAGTACGTAGAGAAATATTCAATTTCAAGCCCTTTAGCAATATCATCTAAACAAATTGCCAGTTCACTGTTGAATTCTCGATGGAAACAAACAGCTGATCAGGGAAGCAAGCTTGGCTTGGCACTGGCTTGGCCGTTCATACAGAGCCAAAAGCCGCTGCAGGAAACTGGATTGCGGATCGTATTGAGACAAAATATTTTATACATTTTTGTTTTCTTTGTTTCATTTCTCTAATTGCTCTTGTGATGGCGTGGACCGCGCTTCGTGATCTCATGTACCGGCGCACTGTTTTTAAGTTTAGTATGGCGCACGATAATACATGATTGCGTGCTTTAATTTAAAAAGGATCGCGAGTATGGCAGCAACACTGCAATGTCGGGAAGAGGCACGGGGAAGAGGACAGTAGTAGAACCAGTAGCAGCTGCATGCCCGGGTTGAGCGACTGATGCCCAGATGGAGGAATGTCAACCCGATGCCTTTTGTGTTGGCCGTTCTGGCAGTTCCGCCGACTTTATAGAAAGAGACGACCCCGTCGCTTGTCCTCTTCTCTTTTCCTTCGGGCATCAGCGACAACATTGACGGACGACGTGTTCGACTTCACCGTGCACGTGAGTATAGGTTGGTTTTTCATTCGAGTGAATTCTTGTTCAGATTTGCAACTTGTCGACTCCATCCTGATCACCTGTCACCGGCAATAAGTCACATACGTGTGATATTTAGGTGAAATAAATGATAATGCACATTTTCTGCTCTATTTGCGTGACTGAGCTACACCGGGACATGAGGTAAAGCCTTTGTCGCCTAGCCACTAGCAGGCAAGATCGATCACTCGCATCCTTCAGTTCACGAATCAACGCGCCTGCCTTAAAATTAGCTAGCTGCTCGCAAAGAAATCATACCGAGGCAATTTTCTTTTCTGTGAACAATGCACCGTAGATTTGTCTTGAATAACAAGAAAAACTTGAAAAATAAATGTCGCGACCTTTTAGAAAGCGCCGTGCCTAAGAGCTAGAAGCGGCATTTTGTAAAAAGGCTCATTAAATTCGGTATTTTTCCGTAGTTTCTGCTTGAAATTATTATTGTCTATGAATTTCATGACCCAATCTTTCACTTTGGCTGAAAATCTCGGCGGCAAAAACTTTGTTCAGTGTCCCTTTAAGGGCAGGTGTAGATGCCATCATTTCAGTCGCAAATCTTTTTTTGTTAACCAGTCGGTCGGCTGGTTAACAATAAGGGTACTAACTAGAGTTCCAGATTTCATCAGCAACACATCGTCATGGCTTCATCAGATGCTGCATTATATACATTCTATCCTCGTTTTTAAATAGGTGTACCGTATGGTCCACTGTTACAGGAAACAAGCGAGCTCATGGACAGTGAGCCATGTGGTGCTAACTGGCAGCGAGGCTTGTGAATGGGACGCATGCGCATAGAACCGGGGTGCGCCCAGTTTTGTCTGCCATTTCTCCGCCTGTACGCATGACAGCATTGGAAAGCGCATCCGTATTTTAGCTGCACAATTTATCTAGCCCAGTGCCTCCTGCTTCAGGGATTTCCTGTGAGCACAAAAAATGCATGATTTTAATCGTTGCTGCAGTGTTTTGCAAGTTGTCACCGTAAAGCACATCATATTTTTCGCATAATGCTCGCTGCAACTAGCAAGTTTCGATGACTCAAAATGCTGTTCAGGTCTGATGTAGCAAACATTTTAAGCTCGTCCTCGTGACCATGAAATATTGGTTTATTAAATAATGGAAGGCAGAGTTGGTATCAGTTTATTTACAGTGTGAAAATGAAAAGTGCGAAGGACCGTGCCTCGCAAGTAAGCCCCGAGAGCATGAGCAGAGAAGTAGCAGATGAGGATGCTCATGCGCTGCATTTCCAAATCTCACCAGCACTAATGCTTGACGGACTGCTGGCCACGCACTAGCGTGTTCTTTCTGAAACAGGACTTTGGCCCTGTAAGCAAGTTCTTGAAGGGCATAAGTAAAACGTAGAATGGGCCCCCTAAATGCACCCATCCTTGAACCATTGGGCTTATGAATTAGTGCCCTTTTCAAAATACAACTATTCTGAGCAATAAATTGTGACAGAACAGTGCACGAAGATTAAAAATGGGAAAAAAGTCTTTAAATGTCCCCTTTATACATAGTGTTCTTGTGATGTCACTTCTGCCGTTGTCGCCCTCTCCCGCCATGCCCGTGTAACTCCCTGGGTACTTACGGCAGTTCACGTGCTGCAGTGCGGTTTGTTGGGGGCTCGTCATCTGTTGCTGTGAACAATGTGGAAGCATTGTGGTTTTTTGTTGTCTTACTTTAACGAGCTCATTGGATTAGGAAGGCCTCGCTCGTTCACTCGATACAAGACCAGATAATCAAGATGTGCGACACATATACCAGCCACGGCGTACACCGACTGCCCGCCACAACCTATGAGGGCCTATTATCTTGCTTTCACTACAAATTGCCTTGCCCAAAAACAAGTGAAAGCTCAAAATCTCTCGAGCCGCAATTTTAAGAGTGGATGTGCGAAGCGCAGCTGCTCCCATCGAAAACTAGTCGTGCAGAGCTAGGCAAGTGTACAAGAGATATAATATTATGAATATATTGTCACGGCCTACGCCACCAAAGTAGCAATGCCCCCCCCCCCCCCAAGTGTTTTAAACAGTGCTGATGTTGAGCTTGAGCCTCTTTGATTGCAATTTGTGGAAATTGTCGAGGAAAATATTATACAAGGCAGATAGCGACATTGCGTGGTGTGTGCCGCGGTAATGCCAGTCATCACTTTATTTTTCGCATATGCTTTAACACACTTTTCACTTTGTATTTTGCTTTTGTTGTGCGCTAATGTACAGTGGAGTCACTGAACATGATAGAGACCGTGTATAGAATTAATTGACTAATTGAAAAAAATCATGACGCCCAACTTGAACCGATCGGCTATACTTCAAAGTGAACTAATATTGTTTCCCATTCTTTATAGTTTGTTTCAATGCAATACCAAATCTCCGCGATCGCCATCACGATTTTAACCGCCTTCCTTGCCATCATGATTTTAACTGCGGACAAGTTTGTATGTACAGTATCTTGGTAAGCTATATCTGTTTGCAGGTAAATACTTGGCTATGGCACTTACCCGTAATGAAGTTGCACCTGAAGATGCAAATATTGCAAAGTTTCTTCAAGTAGCTTTTGTTAATCTGCACCAGCCAAATACGCTGGTACTTTTAGGAAAATCGGAATGTGCGTTCTCAATTTCAGGTTATAACTTTCAGGGAAGAAACACCCTAAGCTCTGCTCCCTCTGCGTGGACTACTAAATCAACTTGCCTCACTAGCAGCTCATAATTTCTCAAACTTGCATCGTGAGGCAAAACTAAACGGGTGCAAGCACGAGGAGACAACATGGCAGTTGTAGGCGATAGATTCGGTTGGTGCCCGGGCATGTTGGTGGCGCATTTCGGAAGTGACGAAAAGGTGCTGCGAGATGCATGTGCACACTTTGTATAGTTGCTGTATTGGACAGCAAACTTTTTTTCTTATCTGAGCAGTTTTACCAAAGGAAGCTTCATCATATGGCGTGATAAATGAAGCGAATCCACAGGTTGAACCACATCATAGCCTCGCTGTGCTTTTGTACTTTTTTTAGCTCGCAAATTTTATTTGTACATATAAGTGACAACTTGCCAGTAATAAGGCAGCACTTGTTTCTTTACCATATGATCATCTCCGGTGTGCTGCTGCCTCAATATTTCAAATTCTAAGCATTTACACCATTGTATGCTAACTTTTCCTTCAAAGTGAGACAAGCCACATGTGTATCGTAGATCAAGAAGCATGCCAGTTTTACGTACTTGCAAGGTAAACATCAGAAATGCACAGTTGATCAAAAATACTAGTTTAATGGTGCATCTACATAGCAGAGCACCTGTGGCACCTCGGGAACAAGATAATGCCACATATGTTACAAGAGATAATTAAAAAAGGCAGGGGACGTTCCGTGAACAAATAGAAACAAAAATAAAATGGCACGTGGCAGCGAGCGAAGGCGGCAAGGGGGGGGGGGGGGGGAGCCCGTGGGACTTCAGCTGATGAACGTAAGGTGTGTGTTTAATATGTGGAAGAAAAAAAAATTCAAAATTTTGGCGACTGAAATGAGGGTGACTTAGTGAGTGCGCTCATGACGAGAGTAAACACGGTTACTATTTTTTTTTTTTTCAAATCTCTTTTGAAAGCCACAAAAAATCTGTATGTGGTGCAGCCTAACAGAAGGTCCGTGAAGGCAAATTATGAATTCGTCGTTGTAGAAAGGCCTTTTTTTTTTTTCATGCGCACCATCCCCGCCGCGGTGGTCTAGTGGCTAAGGTACTCGGCTGCTGACCCGCAGGGCGCGGGTTCGAATCCCGGCTGCGGCGGCTGCATTTCCGATGGAGGCGGGAATGTTGTAGGCCCGTGTGCTCAGATTTAGGTGCATGTTAAAGAACCCCAGGTGGTCTAAATTTCCGGAGCCCTCCACTACGGCGTCTATCATAATCATATAGTGGTTTTGGGACGTTAAACCCCACATATCAACAATCAATCAATCATGCGCACCATAAATAGTGCTCAAAATTTAATTGCATATGTTGTTTTCATCCTTGCTGTATTCCGTGCTGTTTATGATGTAAAAAAAAAAGTAGCACGCTAAAGTGGTGCTGCTTTTGGGCAACAGTTGAAAATGGCGGGGTGCATGAATGCGGAATACTGCCGCTTACACTCAAATCACTCTTGTGGTCACCTCCCACTGTTTGCAGCATGTGTTGTGTATACACAGCTGCATATTTCCTAGCTAGAAAAATTTGATTTTAGGTGTTTCACGCCATTTTCCATGTAACTATTCCACAATTGCACACACTGATCAGCAGGCTTTCAATTGCGCTGAAGGACACAGGTGCCATAAAATTCATAGTCGATTCTTTCAAGAAACCGTATGTAAAGGCTGAAGCTTCATGCGTACATACACACACATACCATATTGTTTTTTGTACTTTATGAAAGCTGCGAAGGTCTCATGTGCCTCCAAGCGTAACCTGTCTTATTTATTCTCCATCACCGCAAAAGTTTTGTGAGTTTAAAATAAAAGTACTTTGCCCATGGCCACTTTTGGGTAATTTTTTTGTGTAGGTGTTATTTGAGCAGCCTACAGTGTTTACTTTATAAGCCTGTATGTATATGTTGCATTATAAGGATGCAGAATGTGTGTAGCTGTACAATATAGATGAAGTGTAAAAATTAAGTGTGTCTATTGTAGTGTTCTTGCAAGCAATCTTACCCCCGTATTCTAGAACGTCCCTCCACTCAACGCTTCACCTTCACTTGAGATGGCTGATGGGAGCGCCGTCTCTAAGCAGAAAAAATTGCTGCATGTCAGCAATAATCTGCTGTGATTCTCGAGTAGCGCAGCGTCGCTTTCAAACGAGCAGCGGCACAGTGCTCAACTCTGTCAAGTGAAGGGTGAAAGCCGAGTCGGGGAGCGTTTATGAATATGGGGGTTAGTTTTGTTGTCTTGTTAACCTGCCATTAACACTGGATTGATGCTACTTTGCTCTAGCTGTACAGTGCTCTCCAAGGCTCAAGGAGGCACCGCACGGGGAAGGCTCGGAGCAAACTATGCGTGAGTTTCCTTTCATTGTTACACTATGCACGTATTAAGTGATAGACTTTAATGTATGCGATTTGTATTGTGCAAGTTTTTGGGGACATACAACTTCCAACACTTATATGTTCTGACGAAAATCACGCAAGAATGAGCGAAGCTTGTGCAAAAGTTATGCAATAGTGTAAGAAGCTTTTGCAGAAGTCTGTGAAATGAAGTTTTGAAATTTTGTGGCAATGTGTCATTGTACAGTGGTCAACAGTCATGCTCAGCATGCTTGACTGCAGGGCTCCCGTCTGCACAGGCGCATCTACGGAGTGCCTGATGCATGATGGGCCAAATGTCAGCCTGCACACTGGTGCCTCTTATCCCCGTTTGTCTGTTACATCAGTGTCTCTTGTAAAGGGGATCAACTGTGCTACCTCTTTTTTTTTTCGAATGTAATGAGTTCTTCTTCCAGATTATTGTTGTTTTAAGGTAGAGCCTCACATTTCTATCAAATACTGAAGATTCTATTTTTCCTTCTAGATGCTATGAAGTCACTGCTTGTGTTACAATAGAGTGAACACTGTTATGAGAAAAGCTACTTTACGGAGTTAACTCACTCCATATTGACTTAACACACAGAATTGGTGAAAACTATACTCCATTCCAGCTGCATTAGGAATAATATTCATTTGCATACTTCTGTTTCTTTTGTTTGTTTGTTGGCTGGAGGTTTGGAGTATAGGGTGGCCAGAGGGCACTGTGTAGTCTTTCTTCATCTTCCCAATTTTGTGAACATCAATTGATAGCCGTATGGGAAGCAGCCAGCATGCTGAAACAGCGGTGCAAGCATGCAAGATGTTCACCATTGCATGCAGTCAGTTGCTGTGAGCAACCTACTGCATACAATTAACTGCGAGTGGTGAACTAACGCTGTATTATGTGTGCCTCCTGGAAAGCTGCAATGGTAAAGTGCCACAATCGTATGGACAACATGGGTAACACATGGATAACATCGCAATTTGTTTGTTGAATAATTTTGCAACAGAATCAATGGAGTTTTGGATAAATTTGTGTATCTGCCTGGTTCATCAAAGCTACAGAGTCAAATGCGGTATATACTCGCGTATTATGTGTACTTTTTTTGTCAATCCGGTCATGTGCGAAGCTAGTAGGAATCACTGGCCTAAAAGCTCAACTGGGAATATATGTTGCAGGCGCTGTCACAGCTGTCTCAAAGTGGATTGTCATTTGTTTGCTAAGCCTGTTCAAATGCCCCCATTTTCTTGAAGTTCTTCCGAACAGTGCTCACAAAAACCAGTTCCCACGACAGGGTTATACCAGAGAACATAAGTACTCTCCAATAATTGTCGGGAACCCAACGTAAAGTAAGATGCAGACAAGGAAGCGCGATGCCAACACAGTGCTGTGTGTGTCGCCCTTCATGTGTGTGTGTGTCCATCCCTTGTCCCAGTCTTCTATTGCGTTGTGTTCCCTCTGATATCTAACCAACACACCCAAGCTTCTATGCTAAGTCTTATTCAACGCACTCTTCTGCTGGCTCCCATACTGAATATTGCATGTCGAAGAACTCCACGCTGATGTGCTTAGCGGTAGCACGGTTTCAGTTTTCTTCGGTAAGCTTTATAACAGCAATCTGCCTCGTATATAATTATTGTAGCCTATCACAAGGAATGGTAAAAACGCAATGGCCAGATGGCGAAACCGAAAAAAAAAAAAAATGAGTGCGAAAACCTGCCTCATCTAGTGACAGGTCCTTGCACGCGTTCAACATCTGTGCTGTGTCTCTGGAATACATTCTTGCCGTGGAAGAGGTGGGAAGATAAGAGGCAAACCTTTAGGCATTTCGGACTACACATAAACAGGTTTCAGTTTTCAAGTTCGATATTCTAGGGAAAGCATAAAAGTTCATGGAAGAAGGGACCTTGCACTCAGTCCATTTTGTGTAAGACTGCACTCACCTGCTCGACAAGAGATGTGCCTGACCAGAGCATCATGAAGTCAAATGTGTCTGTGTGTGTGCTGGCAAGGTGGCTCGGGCTGGTTGGGGAGGGCAAAGTATGCGAGCAAAAAGTTTCTTGTAGTAAAGCAGGCTGGCTAATTATACTGGTGAGCAAATTATGTGAGGATGCAAATTGTGCGAGTAAATATGGTATGTACTCTTGTATGTTTCAGCTCTATTGCTACGGATCCTGCGGATCCAACTTGGCATCCGGCAGCAACAAAGAGAGGTTCTGCAGGAGGTGCGACAGCTGAAGCACAAGGTACGGCTCTTGTCCGTGCCTCAGCACGCCCAGCCAGCACAGCGCCCCTCTGACCTTCCCCGGCTGCCTGCTGGTACAATTGGAGAAGTGGAGGCAGCAGAGGCAGCTGTGCAGAGTAAAGCTGTGGCTGCAGCTTTGGTGTATATTTCTTGATTTTTAATATGCCTATGTAACATGCAGAAATTTAGTACTGCTTTAGGTGTTTCGGGAAACAAACTAGTCAGGTTATCTCATGAGCCACTGTACTACAGTCGAATATGAATAATTCGTACTCCAGAGGCCAGAAAATTTGTTCAAATTAAAAGAAGTTCAAAATAATGAAAGTTACCGTAATTACTTGAATCTAACAAGCACCTTTTTTCCGGTTAAGAGAGTTCATAAATCGCATGTGCGCTAGAATCGAGTACGAAAAAAAATGAATATGGTCATTCTATTGCCATCGCCACTTACAAAATGGCCGCCCCCTACGTGCGTCGGCATGGCGCGTCGGTCATTTCTGCCTATGTGTTTCCCATGCGCGGCACTTCATACGTGTGCTGAGGAGTTCGTCATCTTGTACATTAGCATCGACGGCATGGTAGGGCGGACTCCAAAAACTCGACGAGTGCACCACAATGCTGCTTCTAAAAGAAAAGTCGTCGCGTGTGCCGGAACGGACAAAAATTGGGCCGCATCGCGGTAATTCGGAGTTCCCGAAACGTGCGTGCAGGACTGGCGGAAACAAAAGCAGAATATTGTCGACAGCAAAGATTCACGCAAAGGCTTCTGTGGACCACAGCAGGGTCGGTTTCCACAAATTGAAGAGCTGCTCGGCGAGTATGTGATTAAGCAGTGAGCGGCACAGCGGCCCGTGACGACAGAACTGCTCCAAGTGCAGGCTATGCAGTTAGCCTTAGAAAAAGGGCTAATGCAGAGCCATTTTAAAGCGAGCAGGTGCTGGATAACGAACTTTATGAAGAGAAAAGGCTTTTCCCTCCGAAGGCGAACGGGCATGTGCCGGAAGTTGCCGGAGGTTAGAAGAAAAGCTTCAGAGTCTTCAGAGGTTCCTCCTAAACTTGCGGCACAACAACGGCTACCTGCTTGGGCAAATCGGGAATGCCGATCACACGCCTCTTTACTTCGACATGCCTGGCACCACAACCGTCTAGGAGAAGGGGGCGAAGCAAGTTTGTGTACTGACATCGGGCCACGGTAAAGCTAGAGTGACAGCAATGCTCTGTTGCACGTCAGATAGGCATAAGCTTCCCCCGTACTTCATATTTAAACGGAAGACGCTCTCAAAAAGAGTCGTTTTCGCGAGTGGTGTGATCAAGCGGGCCAACGAGAAAAAAGGGTGCGCGTTGCAACCGATGTCTTAGTGTGTTTTTTTTTTTTTTTTTTTTGTCGTGGAAACCGGGCGCGCGTTACAATTGAGGGCGCGGTAGAATAGAGTAAATACGGTAAACGAGCGGAGGGCTCACCATGCAGTGATGCATGTGCATGGAGAAGTTTTATTCACAAATTACAGGACATCCGTCGTTAATTAAAGGAGTCAATACATGTCTGTACACGTTGGCCTTGCAACGAGTCAACAAGTTTTGCGTGCAGTTTGCAAAGCATTTGTACTTCGGCTTCAGTATTCTCCTGGCAAAAGAAGTTACGCGCGGCAATGTCCAGTGCTGACACTCTTCGAAGACAACTGTGTTTCCACTGTTACCATCTGCGCTGCAGCCGGAGCGTGGCCAGCACATGATGAGAATGGAGGAGCGTCTCCACCGGGAGAAAAGCAGATCGGCATTCGAGAGAGAAACACTCCGCGGCAGCTTTTTTTTTTTTTCTCTCTTGCTGTCCGGCAGGCCGAAGATGCCGCCCGAGTTCAGGGACTCAGCGCCGCCATCTGAGGCCACCAAGACCAAGCTGCCGGCCAAGTTCTAATAAAGTTTCCTCTCTCTCTCTCTTCTCTCTTCATGCGCGGTGTTGAAAGGATAAGAGTCTCTGCATAGCAGGAACGAAAAACAGGGAAGCGTGACACTGGCGCGTTGCAGATCGGCATGAGAGAGCCAACTCTCTGCGACAGCTTTTTTTCCCCTCTTTCTCTTCATGCGCAGTGTTAAGAAGAGAAGGGTCTCTACGTGGCAGGGACGGAAAAAGCCGAAGCGGGGCACAGGAATGTCGCAGATTGGCATTTGGCAAACATTCCACCGCATTCTTTTCTTTCCTTTTCTTCATTTTCTTCTTCAATCACAGCGATGAGGTGTCTGAAGTGCCACCGCAGGATTGGGCGGGGTGCTGAGAGCATTTTCGGAGCGCGGTATAGCTTTGATAGGACCACAGCGTCAGTTCGAATTAAGCGTGTTGGAATTAATGAGATTCGACTGTATTTACTATAGTCTGTGAAGTCCGAGTGAACTGTCCTAAGCTAGCAGACGATGTAGGCGGCATCGTGTGTTTGATGGGCAGTGACTAGCAATAGCCTGTTTAAAACAGACATTCAGTAATTTTGTTCATTTATCGCCCTATTTCGTGTCCGCTGCGGCTCTCTCTACTTTGAGCTACAGTTCACCCTGCCTTGTGTTAGCCGATTTCTTACTTTTTTAAAAATCTAACATGCACCCAATTTCGCAGTGTGAAGAAAAATGCACCTTTGTTTATTGTGATGAGATTTCTATAGCGACATGCCTCTTTGTTGGCTATCACAGAAAAATATAAACAGCAAATGGTGCGACCATCTAGTGCGACCTTTATTTTTCTATCAGTTTCATCTATGACCAAGATTTGGTCGCTCTAAGGTTGCCTCTTAGTATGCCTTGATCATGTTCATTTATCTTGTTGTGCTCTGCTTACAATGCCTTGATTAAAAACATGTCCTAGCTTCTTTTTGAATTCCACATATTTTATCGTTTTTCACCTGTAGAAGCTACTCCTGGTCAACATTCAGGCAAAGACATTGTAACCTCGAAGAAACGTGTATTGGAATTCGAGCACTGTACAAAGTAATTATACTATTTCATAGCTAGAATCAATATTTATGAAGGGTTATAACAGTGTTGTATTTGATTTCATAACAGCGAAACTGCATTCAGAGAAGGACTCTGAAAGGTTCTCACACTGAGTGTGAGAGGGCTGATGTGGAAACCATTTTAGGTCAAGTGAGTTGAAGTTAGCGAAAAAAAACAATGAAATGTTGTGATGCCCAAAAATTCAAGTTGTTGTTTTCAGTGTTCTCTTCTTGCAGATTTTTATCATGAAAACATTTCGATGTGCTGTTGCGTTTACCCCATCTATGCTTCTTGCATTTTTTTACAGCGCAAGCACCTCCTGCAGATTGGGGGACGTGGCCTCCGAGAAATTGGTGTGAATGCCATGAAGGCTGTATTGGCACATGACATGCAAGTGCTGTACAGCCTTCATGGCAGAAAAGGGAAAAGGGCCTTTGTGAACCTGAGGCTCTGTAGATTAGTGACAGGTTAGACTTGTTCATTGTTTTATGTGTGTGTACCCTTGTGTATTCTCTGTACTGCAGTGCTTCATGTGTACTATGGTATTTCTGTTCTTGTATGCAGATGTCATCCGCCAAAAAGCAGGGTGCGACCAGGCGGAGGCCCTCAACTTTATTAAGAGGTGGCTGCCAGGGTCTGGTGATCGCTGTGGGGGCAGGAAGCGGCGCTTCAGAGAAGCATTTGTTGTGGAGCAGCCCGATGATCCCCACTCTCAGAGTGCAGATTATCGGCTGCCCGGGGCAGCTGGCTTCCTGCCCAGCCACAGCAGCCAGGGCCTTGACAGCACCACCGTCACTGTGCCCCCAACGCAACCTGACCTGCAGTAGAGCGGGCCTTTTTTAGTTGTGTATATATATTTTTCAATGTATACATTTTTTGTTGTACCAAATAAATAAAAAAAACAAAGAATAAATGGTCTGCAGACTGTCGGTGGTGCACTGTTCGGCTAGCTTATGCTGATTCGGAAGCACCATCACCATGTTTTAGTTACAAAAAAATGCTCTAAACTATGAATATTCTCGATTACCATGTGGGGGACATACGCTTTCAACATTTACTTCCTAACGACTTTTTTCGATTTGCTGTACCAAATACCAGTACCAAATAAAGCACTCGCTATTGCAAAAGATAAATTGGTAAAAAAATAAACTACACTTCTAGTGTTAGCAAAGGGAATGAGGTATTAAAGATGAAATAGATCGGGTAACTGCTTTCAGTTCTCAGCATTCAATTTTCTGTTGCCCCAAGTATACAGGGCTGGAAAGCTACAACAGCGGGTCATCGAGGCATATTGTTTAAATCTTCTGGTAAGAAAAATTCCCTACTAATAATGGTTACATAATGGCAAGCCAATCAGTAGCCAATATTCGTCATGCAGGAAACATCGGTGTAATAACGGCATTTGATTGGCTGCAATGTGGCCCTGGATTGGTCCAATGTCGGTCGTACATCCGTAGCCAATATTCGTCGTGCAGCAAACATTGGCGTAAAAATGGCATGTGATTGGCTGAAATATGGCCCAATGTTGGCCGAACATTGGCAGCTTTGTCGGCAATACGATGGGCCTTCGTCGGCCCAATGTTGGTTGCATACTGGCTAAAACATCGGCAAAACGTCGGCCCATCATTGGCTTGAACGTCGGCCCGACATTGGAAGAAGTTGCACTTCCGACGTCGGCCCGACGTCGGTGCCGATGTTAGCCGATGTTGGTCCAAGATTGGTCCAACGGCGGCGTGCTGCCTGGGTTGTTGCATACGAAGGTGCAGACTCCCCTCCCTTCAGTATCCCCTATTACAGGCCGGAATCCAGGCAACGTTGCTTGCGGTGAAAGGGTCTCTTGTAATAATATAATATGAGGCTTTTCTTCGCTGCTCCTGATATACTGCTGCAGGGTTGCCTTCTTTTTAAGGTAACCTCTACAGTTCCATAGCCAGATACGAAATGCTTCACGTAGCGCTGCCATCATGGTTATTACATGGGCCGCCAGAGCCTGATGCTGCACCTGTCAAAGGGTTTGGTACCACTAGTATTTGTGGCCGAAGAGGTGAGGTTTGTGCATGAAGAGGCCTTGCTGAGTTGTGCAGGTATGCTTCGATCTTTGTAATGCGCAAAGTTATATGCTCTTCCAGTGCCGCCACGCTTAATTGTAGCCTACCCATCTGCTCGCTAAGATTGGCTACTACTTTGCTGAGCGTGTCAAAGACCTCTTTCATATCTGACATGGTCGTTTGGTTGGCTTCCACGTGTTCTGCCATGACTGTTCTCTTTTTTCTGGTTCTCGAGTCCCCCACGTTTTCAGCCACAGGAGCATCAACTAGCTGAGGCATTCGCTGTGAACACTGCGCGCCGGTTAGCTTAGTGAGAAGAATTTTTATTTCCTTTAACTCAGCTGATAGTCTTTCATTCAATTTTGTAAGTCTCGCGTTTTCTTGCTCTTGCTGTGCAATTCTATCATGCTCTGGCAGCTTACCTGTCATCACTTCTGCCGCACCGTTGCGCACTCGCTCAGCTCAGCTGCCTTTCGGTGTAACTGCAGGCGTCCTCCCCGGGTTGGAAGCCGCGATCTCGAACTGAACGCCAGGCAGCTGGCCATTCGAGTACCGCCCAGGCTGATCCAGACTCTAATGGTGACCTTGAGAACTTGAGCGCCCCCGTGATTAGGAGCGGGCCTTTTGGCTATAACCTCTTCTGGAACGCGACCTCCCCCTGGAGGTGGGCCGCATTTTTTGTTCTTGTGTAGTCTGGATGTTCTGGGTCCCGTAGGCTGGAATACGCTGCTTGTCGTTAATGTTTGGACTCGATGTGATTGATGCGTCCCGGGATTCTGCGGCTACTCATGATCTTTCCTAACATCTGCGTCTGACGACGTATGGCACTAAAAACGTGTTCTTGCACTCCTCGTCTGCCGTGGGATGGTGACCGTCGCACAGCCTGCATCTTGGATTGCACTGGTGCAGACTATTTGGGTTCTTGATCTCGCAGCCTCGGCAGACGGTTTCAGCTGGGTTCGGACAGACGTCAGACCAATGTCCCAGCTTTCCACAGACGTAACAAATATTGATGTTCTTGCGGTAAAGGGAGCACCGCAAAAGTGAAGGCCCATATCTCACGAATCTGGGCACCTTGTGTCCTTCGAACGCTACGATGAATGTCCCTGGGTCCTTGATTCTCTTGGCCTGCAGCGCGAGCGGGTTGTTCGTGTTCATGATCTTTCGGGTCAAAATGTCCTGAATATCGCTCACGGGGATCCCGCGAGTCACTCCTTTACAAGTATCGGGGGGTACCGTGGCGTATGCGCTAACCTCGAAAACTTTGTCTTCAATGTAAATTTACTTGACCTCGAGGTACCTTGAAGCTCTGTCTTGATCCGGAGTGCTTGCCACCATAATGTTCTGCTGCAAGTTAGAACAGATGATGTCCTGCATGGCCCTCTCCTCTTTGACGCCGGCCGCGTACTAGCGCATCTGCCACGGCTCCAGTGCCAATTGTCGAGATACTTAAATCTCCACGTGGCCGTACCACAATTATGCTGAAGTCCTTGGGTATTGGCGGCATGCGTCCAGCTCGCACGATTGTATGCTTGGTGTCATGCCTACTACGACTGGATCGAGCGTCTGCCGCAACGCCAGCCTTGGTCGAACCCTTGGCAGCAGGAACACTAACCGCGGCTAGCTTATTCCTTAAGCGTCTCGTTTCGGCTTCCTTCCAACCCGTGTCTTCCGTGCAATCCCTTGGAGAGATGTCTTCTCCATCTACTTGGTATTCCATTCTCAGTTGCAGGTCCTGGAAGGCGCAGAGCGTTGAGTCACGTTTGCACCGGGTCGGCGCATCGGCGACAATCGCCACCTTGGTTAGGCTTAAATCCCCCGGTGGCGTGGCCATGAAAAAATGTCCCAAAATGATTTAAAAGTCCACTCACCAGCACAAAGGTGGTATCTGCTGATTTCTTGAGACCTCAGGCACACGATGGGACTGAAAACTCGGCGACAAATTCGTGGATACCACAGGAAAGCATTCTTGAAAGCAGGAGCCGATCTTCGCGCGTCCGCACTGGTCGGCCGTATACGGGGTCTTAAACCTGGCCTTGCATTTCCTGTCGCCGGTTGGTTGGTCCCGGCCGCACTTAGGCTCACACCGATGATTCACGGTGGGCTCAGCTCTGCCACATCCACGACACCTTTTCGCTTGCGGCTGTGGGCAAACGTCCGATCAGAGGCCTAGTCCTTCGCACGCATAACACTTTTTATATTGCTTTTTGTACAGTACGCAGTGGTACTCACAGCTCCTGTAGTACACGTCACGTTGTACATACGTGCCCTAGAATACAATGATCGCGTGATTGATGCAACCCTTCCTCTTGGCGTGCAATATGCTGGGGTTCCTATCGTTCACTAGGCTTTTCTCGATATCGTCGGAGCTATCGTAGCCCGGTATCCCTCGGATCGACATATCTTCCGGCGCGGTTATGTATGCGGTGACTTGATATGTTCTGTCTCTCATGCGGAAGGCGTTCACTGCAGTGTATTTTTCTGCTCTTGCGAGCACCGGTATACTCACTACAATGATGTTCTGCCACTCGTTGATGCGAATTGAGTCCTTTACCACTTCTTCGGCCATCAGCCCATAGATTGCTCTCAGCATGCAGTCGCCTATCTGGGCAATGCTGTATCCAGCCGTGTTAAAGCCATTCTTCAGTCGGATAATGACATTGATGTCTTTTTTGGAAGGTGAGGCTTCTTTGAGGCTGTGTTCATCTTCTGTATGTTCCGAGACGCTATTTACATATGGTCCTCCGCGTCGGCTGACGCGACATCCCCTCGCCTGCCTGTGGTTTTGTCCGTGTCTATTGCCCTACTATTCTTCTTATGCGCATGGGTTCTGATCCAGCCTTGTTCTTATGGAGTTTCCTTTCCAGAGATGTCGTCTCTGTCGTTTTGATCGACGTCCATTGCGTTAGGCTGCGAGCTGTGTCAGGGAGCCTGCACTTCCCTCGGTGAAGCTTGCGCTGAGGCCACGGTTGCGGTAGGGGTAATGGCGTCGCCTGGTTGTTGTTAGGGTTAGCACTACCGCCGGCGTTGCACGAACAGAAAGTAGGTGTAGCGGTTAAGAATTGCCTCACCTGAATAAACTGTAGCTGTCGGTAAAGATTGTTGAGCTTCCCAGATTGTTGCTAATAATTTCACTTTCCAAAGATTCGTAGTTTAGCTACTATTCTTGAAAGTTGTCGGAGCTCCCAAGCAGTGCTTTTTTTTTGCTCTGCCCCCTAGCGGTGAATCCCGGGGGTAAGAGAGAAAAATCATTTCATGCATAAGGGCCAAAATAAAAGTGTTGCATAACGATGTAACGTAACACACATCAAACAAACGCTAATTTTGGTCAACCCAGTCAATTTTAAGGCACTTATTATATCTGGGACTATGTTTTCTTCACAAGTGTGTGGCTTTCTTACACCCCATCACTTTGGTAGTGCTGTACCAAAAGTAGTTGGGCCTTGGGTCAGCACGAGCGCAGGAGCCCAAGAGAGAGAGAGAGAGAGAGAGAGAGAAACAACTTTAATCAGGTGAAAAAAACGGCAGCATATTCACGGAGTGAATGATAGAGAGTAGGGCGAAGCATTCGTCCGTCCATTCGTTCTTGCTTCCGTCCGTCCATGCGTCCGTCTGTGTGACCATCCATGCGTCCACGCGCCCGTCCGTGCGTGCGTCTGTTCATGCGTCCGTCCTTGCGTTCATCTATGCATCCGCCTCTGCATCCGTTCCTGCGTCCATCCATGCATCTGTCTGTCTGTCCTTTCGTCTATCTATTCAACACTCCAAGTACCACCATCTCGAATCTTTTCATCATATATTCCCCATATAGAAGCACCGCCATCCAGAGGACACTCCAAGGACTAAACGAGAGGTGGCACACGCACACTTTCTTACTGCTTGCGCTTCGGGTCTACTTCCCACCTTTAACCACCTGGTGTTCATGGTATATACTAGTTCACTGTATTCATGGCACTGTGGCCCAACGCTCGCTAAACCTTTCTAAAACTAAGGAGGTTACACCTAGCGAGTATAACGTAGCAACCATTTCTTGTCAGATAGTGCTGAATGTACATGCAAATAGCTGCTAGTGGGGATCGCAGCGTGCGCGGTAACTAAAAGCCGAATGCTCCTGTTTCGCATTCCCCCATAGCAGCCATTGGCATGTACATTGAGCACTATCTTTTATTGTTCAACAACGCACAGAAGAAATCTCTCACCGGTACCACCTTGGAGGTCAAAATGTTATACTTGTTACACACTACAACTGCTACGAGGGACGAACGGGTGTCATTATAAAGAGGTCCGCCCCTAAAAAAATTCACAGAGGAATGGCGATCAGGTTGTGCCTGGCCGCCACCTCCTCAGCTCGCTGTATGGCCCGGAGCTATACTTCTAGGCTCGCATCTCGGAGTACTCTTTTCCATGCCTCGGACGAGGGAGTGGTCAGGAGATCAGGCAGGGTGGATCCTCGCTGCAGTCCCAGAGTATATGAGAGAGGGAGGTGATGGTGCCACATTTTGAGCGATGCGGACTGAACAGATTAGGTAAATGTGTGCGTATACTCGCGGGCACGGGAACGAGTTCGTTTCGAGGCGGCGCCATGTGATTTCTTGTGGTTTCGTGAGTTTGGGATGCGGCGGTGGTTTGGTTCGACTTGCGAGGTGATAGTGCTGAGCAATTTCGTAACAGGATATGAGGAGTTCGCCGGCGTTCTCTGGGTTCGTGGCGGGGCCAACCGCTCGGTTGACGAATTCTGGAGCTGCTCAGTGGACGGCCTCGTTCCCGGGTTTCCCGTGTGCGCCGGGACCCAGAAAAGAGATATGGGAGACGTATCCTCGTCTTCGAGATAGGCGAGAGACTCAAGGCGCCGTAAGGCAAGGGCCCAAGATTGGCTTGGGTTCTGCGCATGCGCCTTGGTGCGTCGCAAGCTTCTTGGGTCACCAAGCTCCTTGGGGCCCCAATTCTCAAACTCTTTATCGAGAAAGAAAGAGTGAGTCGCTTCCTTGTTGCGTCACGGGTCACAGGTAGTTCGAAAAAGGTCCCGCCCGTTCGCCAGCGTTGGCTGTGCGGAGCACCGAGGAACCTTTTAGAACCCAGAACGAGCGCATTTAAATCAACAGAGGAGGGGGTCGCAGTAGGAGATAGAGAAGTTTGCCACCTGCGAGTGGAGGCATGTCTTACAAGCAGGAGAAATCTCTGCGCATGAGTGGCCGATGTGTTACCGGCGAAGAAGTTTTGTTATTGGAGTGAGGACATTTGACGACCTGAGAGTTTCCTCGAAGAGAAACCTCGGACGTAACGAGACACAACTTGCACTAGACTTTTAGTGAGTGTGTCTTTGAAGAGAAGCATTGAAACTTTGTTCTAAGAACTTTGGAATGAACATGTCAAACGTACATTTTAGTCTATAAGTGCCTTAGTTTTTATTGCATGAGATTGCATTGTAGCGCGTGTTATTGGTGTAACCTTTGTTTTAAGTGTATCTTGTTGTGTTGCGTATAGTCTGTTCTTTGAGTATCTTGTGATTGGTGACGCATTGTATCGGATTATTCTCGAGTGGGAATGTTTGTGTGTTGTGTGTTCTGCCTTAACAGGGAATATATTTTTGTTTTCGTTATCAACCCTCGGGTCTGCCTCACTCTTTTAACCACAGCCAGCGTTCGCTGGCGCACTAAAAGTGACCAATTATAAATTGTCCGTGCTTTTATGCTGCGTTTCGAGGGGCCGAATGAGCCCGAGATTGCCTCCCTATTTTTGGGACCAGTAACAATAGCAATATCTTGTTCCTAGTGCACACTTCAAATACTTAGTGCATGGTTTTTATTGTATGATGCGACTCTAGAAGTTGGAATTCCGTATTGATGCAATATAATTGATAAATTTGAAATTGACTTGCACCAGTGAAGTTTCCGCATATGGCTGCATTCTGCGTAATGGTTAGTACGCTTTAAACCACGAGCAATTATGCACGTGAATTCTTTTCCACTGCCTCTGCACCCAGTACGTGGTCCTAAAGAAATACGCACCGTAACACATGTGCCTGTTGTAAAAGGGGGCCGGCTATAAACGACGATATCGTTATGATGGTCACATGTTCTGACGCCTGATGTTAATTCACGCTAGTACCACGCAGTATTACGGCGATATGACAAGTTTATTGTGAAACCTCTGTACTGGACGCCTGTGTTTGTAAAGCTTGAACGTTACTTTCCCTGCATTTCCAAGCAGATGAAGTTGTTTCAACAGTATTGCCAGGCAGACGCGTGGCTGTGTGGTAGAGCACCTGCTTGCAACTCAGATCGCCTGGCTTCAGTCTTCGTTAGGATCTGGTAATCGTTATTAAGTATCTTATATACGTTAATTAAATCTTGATTTTTCGGCCACACACAAGATGATGATTTTTTGCTTACAGCCAGCGATGCCAGCACCATTACCGGATTTTCCCCGGCACGAGTATTTTAACGCTATTGCGGTGAAAAAATACCCCGTGAGTCAAGATATTATGTATGAAAGGGATTACTAGGCATGACACGGATTTTGAGAAAGATATAGGGGCGAAAAATGGGCTGCAGGCGAACACAACATTGTAGCCGACTTGGATCTCGTAAGAGAGAGGTGCGGTTTTAAAGGCAGAGAAGGTTACACCGAATTCCAATAGCTCGAGAAAAAAAAACTCGTAACAAGAAAAGGAACTCACAAAACATAATATGGTCGCGATTATAGACATCACCAGTATGCAGTGTGCACGCTCGCAAGCACACACAAAACAGGCAAGGAAGGAGATTGGGGCGGAGCACAGCGTCAGGCAGTGGCACCCCCAACAAACACAGATAAGGAACGGAGTTCGGTGCCGTCACCACTTGCATGAAGAAGAGACCGAAAGTTTTTTGCTGTTCGTTTGTCGTGGGGGGCCTCTCGGGAACAAGTACAAGCGGTCCCCGATCGCTCTCCCCAACGGAGCTCGTCATTCGTTCCCTCTCCAATTGGCACAGCTTCCGGAGATAATGGCAAATAGCGGAAGAGAGGGCCAATTTAATTCTCCAGCCCCCTGGGGGGTAGCAAGTGACATCGACATTGCGTTCGGATGCAAGCGTGTCGGGCCCGAAGCGGCCTTTGCTGTTGCCGCGGACGCTGATGTAGCCGTTGCCAAGTTGCACCCCATTTGCCGCTGCGTCGTATTTATACGTAAACGAGTTTTTCGACAGGTGTGCCTTGCTTCCTGATTATCATTGAGTATTGCTTTGTTTTCCCTCCGCAAGTCCGCAAGCGCCCGACCTTTTTTTTTTTTTTCGCGGAGTTAGCTGGTCTGAATGCTTGTTCTACCAGGAAGCAGCTCTGCGTCGTCTTACATTATAGTCGCGTGTTTGTTGCTGCTCTGCTTCTTTTCAGTCAACTGATTTCGAAGCCTGCCCACGCAAGAGGCAACGTGTGAGTGAGGAGTTAAAGGGTGACGTATGGTGACATAAGGACTGGCCATTATATGATGACAGGAACTTAACACATACCGTGATGGGAACGTCTTGACGGGTATACTTTTTCTGTTATTCGAGTACAATTCGTTGCAAGCACAATTGAGCGTTGCGAGCGCAATTGCGAAAATAAATTTGAAGCCATTTATAACATTTCTTTCATTATAAATTCTCGCTCTTAAGCTTAGTGGCATCTACTGAATAAATTGAAGAGCTTATTTATAACAAGAGTGGTAATGATAGATTGCGGGTCACATTATAATTCAGCAGTTCCGTTTTATACATGTCGCATTGCCGTAAGTTTTTGGGGTACGCTCGCTTACGAGCTAAAAAGAATCCTAATTTTTTTCATATTACAGATTTCTTTTTATTTAAAAGTAGTTGAATAGGCCCAACTGACCTTAATAACTCCTCTCCTAAATGTTTTTAACTGGTTATTTACAGAGCTACTTAAGTCAACTTGCCCTGCAAGTTGATGTTTCGTTCATTGAACACCATTCATAATCTTTCGTATACGATCACCAAGATGCCCAGTTAGCGCATTCATGTTGTCTCTCAAATATAAGTGAGTGAGCGTATGTGCGCGCGAAGAAAGGTTTCGTTTTAAAGAACTGTTTGTGTTCTCATATCTTTACGCTTGAGTATTCTTGGTAACTTTTTCTTCTGACTGTCTCTTTTGACACTGTACGCTGATCTGGAATTTCGCACATCTTGAGGGGGCTCTGTTGTTTTCTTTTGCTATTTTTGTGCTTCTCTGAGAACTTGAAGCAAGTGTATCAGTGATAATTGAAATAAAGTTCCTTCGGTTCCTGTCTTGGTTATTTAGTGCGGTAAAGAATATTTTTTTTAAAATTGGTAGATTCCACGTATAGTGGGAATCGATGATATGCGAAGCACGAATGAACAATGTTGATATGTCACTTTAAAATCAGCACAACGTTACGAGGTGGCGGTAAATGATGCCATACATGTCTTCCGTGTCATGATTATCATGTTTGGATGTGTCGTTTACCTTCCTCATCTATTCACGTCACGTGATACCAAATTTAGTATATCTGGAGCTAGTTAAATAGCCGTGAGCACGCTATAAGCGGGGTATGTTGTCATGTTCTTACATGAAGCACGTGTCACGATCTTCATGTTTGCACCACTCATATATTTCGTCATCCATTGACGGCACTTAGCACCAAATTTGGTATATGCGGAGCTAGCAAAATGGCCGCGAACGAATTATGAAGGGCCCAATATACTCCAATATAGCGTTGACGCGCGCGCACGCTGGGCACAGTGACCCTACGTTACCAAAATGTGAGCACTCTATAGTCAGACGCCAGGCGCGACCAGCGTCAGTCGACGCGGCCCGACGGCAAGTGGCGCGAAATGCGACATGCTGCATTTCGCGCCGATGCGTTACCCAGACAACACTGCGTCTCCCTTTTTACGTGACGGAAGGATGCCGGACGCACTGAATGGCGCTAGCGTCAAAGCAACGCTGCGCGGCGCGCGCCTGATTGCATATGGCAGGAACGGCGCCTGGCGTGGCAACGCCGGCATGACGCGACGAAGTGAACGCCGGTGAGCGCGCGCACCGCGTCACGTCGAAATGTATTGGTGCCTTAAGGGTGGTGTGTAGTCATGTTCTCACATGACACGCATCTCATGATTATCACGTTTGCACCAGTCACATACCATCGTCATTCATTGGAGTCACGTAATACCAAATTTGGCATATGCGAAGCTAGCGAAACGGCCGTGAGCGCAACATTAGTGTGGCATGTACTCATGTTGTTACATGACATGCATGTCGTGATTATCATATTTGGATGTGTCATTTACCTATGTCATCCATCGGCGTCGTGTACATGTGACGCTAGCAAAACGGCCGCGAGCACATCGTGAGCGTAGCATCTAGTCATGTTGTTACAGGACACGCATCTCATGATTGTCATATTTGCACCAGTCTCATACCTTCATTCTCCATTCACGTACTGCAATACCGAATTCGGTATATGTGACGCTAGCGAAACGGCCGCGAGCGCATCATGAGCGTGACATGTAGTCATGTTTTTGCATGACACGCATCTGATGATTATCGTGTTTGCAGCAGTCACATAGCTTCATCATCCAATAACGTACTGTAATACCGCATTTGCTATATGTGACGCTAGCGAAACGGCCGCGAGCGCATCATGAGCGTGGCATGTAGTCATGTCGTTACATGACATGCATGTCCTAATTTTCATGTTACGGTCTTTCGCTTGTGTTCGCTATGCAATCATGCCTCACCATACCAGTTTTGCAACACGTCATGTGAACGAAACCACCGCAAGAGCTGCAGGACCATAAAAAGCAAATCATGACATTCATGACATACATATCATGATTTTCGTGTTATGACTAGTCAAATATGTTCTTCATACAGTCATGTTATGCCATACCAAGTTTGATATCGATACCATTATCGAAACGGCCAGGAGAGCTAAAAGTCGTAGGCGGCTAGATAGATAGATAGATAGATAGATAGATAGATAGATAGATAGATAGATAGATAGATAGATAGATAGATAGATAGATAGATAGATAGATAGATAGATAGATAGATAGATAGATAGATAGATAGATAGATAGATAGATAGATAGATAGATAGATAGATAGATAGATAGATAGATAGATAGATAGATAGATAGATAGATAGATAGATAGATAGATAGATAGATACGCCTAAAGTCGCTGAAGGTCGCTAAGAAATGCTTCGCATTTAAAAAAAAGCATGTTTGATCCGTCCGTAATGGAAATTGGTACGACACGAAAGTGCAACGTCTCCTTATAGAAGTAGTTTGATGTTTACAGATCATTGATATGGGAGCCTAGACAATGTATATTGGTGTTTCGTAGCTGAAGCACTTTCTAACGTGAATGGATTGACGTTGACTCTTATGCTGTTTTTCACTGGTAGATTCGGAGCAGGTTTTTTTGCTCCGTGGCGACGAAACCGCATTTCACTGGTAGATTCAGAGTGGATCCGCGCTTTTCACTGGTAGTTTCAGAGCAGCTCGCTCCGAGGCGGATTGCTCGCACTGCTCCGCCGACAAGTCGCAGATTCGGGCGGAAACACGACGAGCAGCATACGTCACTTCCGTCGTTGTACGTTGCTGAGTTTTGCAAAATGGCTGCGTTCGCTGCCTTGGCGGAACTTCTGTCTAGCGACGAAAGCACTTCAAGCAGCAGCTCGTCCAGCTCAGACGACGAAGACTTCGAGGAAAGACAAGCGCTATGCGAAGCCTTCTTTCGGGAAACTTTTTCGGAGTCCCACCGCGAACGTCCCAAAATTTTGGGGTTCATCGAGAACGTTGCGCGGCTGTACACAGACGAGCAGGTAAGCGCGGAGCTCCCTCTTTTCATAATACTACATGAACCTAATTTCATCTTTTTATCATTTCCTTCTCTGCAGTTCCGTCAAGACTTCAGGGTGTCGAGGCGTGTCGCGGAAACGTTGATCCGTGGTTTTGAAGGCTCGCGTCACTACCCATGCAGTGATCGTGGTGGGTCCCCCTCGAAAACCGCGGAAGAGCACATTCTGGTCTTTCTGTGGTAAGTCTGCACGCTGTTTTAAAAGTCATGCCTACCAGTGTGTATAATCTTAATGCTTTCAAGTGCTTCGGCGTAGAAGTACGTTTTTTCGTTGCGTGCGCAGAATTTTGACGGGGAGTCCAACCATTATAAATTTTTGTTCGTGTGTTTATGTGCGCGTGTGTAGAGAATATACACATGTGAAATTTAACAATTTCGGCGGCGTTAAATCTCCCTAGTAGCCTTCCCGTGGCTACGCCGCTTGTGCTTTTTGTCCTTGAAAGTTGCTAAGTGTGATGCAATGGAAACCAATGAAATATGACCGCTTGCAACTGCACAGCCAGAGAGAACAGTGTTAAGAGCTTCTACTTTTCTTACGGCTGCTAATTTTGATGCAAATATTTCATGCCTTTATTTCACAAAGCAGGCTTTACTTGATCACTTTCTTCCATAATGTGTGTTTGCTGTGTCAGGTTTGCTGCAAACAAGGCGTGCCTGAGGGACGTTGCTGGACGCTTTGGCATGGCAACTGCGACAGCATTTAGAGTCGTGGAGCGCACGCTCGAATATTTCCTTGATATAGCCGAAGAGGTAATATCATTTCCAGGAGATCTTGATCAGCTGTCAGCGGACTTCGAACAAGTAAGAATTTTAGGTATTTCACTGTTCCATGGCAAACACAACAAATGAGTTGTCTAATTGAAGCTTACTTTAGAGAATAGTCACATAATACATTGATTGTAGCAGGTTAAGCTGCCGTTGGGGCACAGGGGATGTGGTACTAAGTTGCGCTTGAAAGATGGGGTTATTGTCAAGCAGTCTCACTATCAAATGAGAAATGCTAGTGAAACATGTATTGTTCATTTACAGTGCACATAAAAGCAGGGTGTCTGCCAACGTGGAAAAGTCAGGGAATTTCAAAAAAACCAGGCCAGGTCATGAAAACTGACAGCAGTTCTGTGGGACCGTCACAAAAATAAGCATCGCCATTCATCAAAGCTTAAAAAGTCTCTCAGCTGCAACTACAGTGGGCTGCTGGAAGGTGTGTGAAAAAAAAAAAAGGACAGTGCATAACTCTTGCTTCTGAGTGTAAACGCGAAAGGGACCCATAGAACACAAAGTTTACTGACATTTCAGTACCTCATATGGGAGAGAGCCTTGTTTAAAAGTCATGAAAAAGGCACAGTGTACTTCAGTACGCCTAAATACGTGACGTAAGCAGAGAGAGTACATTGTCAGAAGCCTCCCATCACTCCTGTGCAGCGTATGTACAGTTGTCTGTATCTGGATTCGAGAGTTTTACAAGTCTATTTGGTGGTCTGTGATTCCGTGTGTTCAGGGAGGGCAGTCGAGGCCACGCCTCGTTTTGTGGTATCATATTTGTGTTGTTTAACTTTTACCAGTTTCACCGATGTACTGGTCACAATTATGTCAGCCTATGGCATAAACTAGACTAAGGAAATTTCTGCTCGGCAACTTGTCCTTCACATTGGCTAAAGCATTCTTTAACATCCATGTTGGTATATCCACTCTTTTGGTGCCTGTTGCTTCTACATATCACACGGCATATCTGACTCACGTCTGTAGATTTATGCATGTTTTGTCTATGCCACGATTTCGGCCCGGCTTGAAGGCCGTCTGGTTTTTCTAGGCTAGAACTGCTATCAGCTGAAGCTTGCTGGGCTACTCATGTCTTTTAATAATAATAATAATAATAATAATAATAATAATAATAATAATAATAATAATAATAATAATAATAATAATATAATAATAATATTATTATTATTATTATTATTATTATTATTATTATTATTATTATTATTATTATTATTATTATTATTGGTGGTGCAACACCAAACGTCTTCAGCTACACACTTATGCTGGTAGCTCGTGTTTCAAGGGTAGAACTTGGGTAACTTCAGCTAAATTTTTCATTTCAGTTTTGTGAGATTGTGTAAATAAATCTGCAATTATTTTTCAGTGTCACGTCTACAGCAGAGTACGTAAATCAAGGTAACATGCGGACATTCATGATTCATCTATAGAATCAAGGAAACTGTTCCACCTTGACAAATTCATTCTCACCACCACATATTCAAATGTCAGCACTTTAAACGTTGACCCCAGCTTTCATTTCACTTCAAGTATGACAGCCCAGATAAATGCATGTGCTTGTCGTAAAAAAAAAAACATTTTGCAGTATGGCTATGTTCTTGCAACGTTGTCGTTACTCGTTGTCAAGGCAAGATACATAGAATATGCGAGTAGTAGTTATTTACTTTTTTTGTTGAAAAGTATACTTTAGAGGTGTGCAAATTAGGCGGCGGCGCAAATCAATAGTAAATACATCAATCTAGGTCGAATCAGTTCTAATCTAATCTACATATAAATAGGTGAGTCAGTAAATACAGTAGTTCAGGTCGATCTAATTAAATCCAATCCACATCCTAACCGGCGTGGGCTACAGCCATTATAGTAAAATAGATTTTACTCCAGTGGCAGAACCGGCCAGGCTCCTGTGTTTTCATTTTACACGAATGCCACCAAATGGCACCACTTCTAAGTTTCTCAGCAGCTTTGACTGCGATGTCAAACGATCGCAGACACCTTCAAACTTCATCTGCGGTTACTCTTAACTTGTGTGTTTTCTTCCTGGTTCTTCGGAACATCAAACAGCTGACTTGCTCACTGCCTAGCTCAGGGGTTTTATTTTGGCCAGATTTACATGTTTTTTCACAATTGTCGCATGCCCTGAGAACATTTTGAGTGCGTCTGGTAATTATGTTTACCTTTATAGAGCGCCCGGTTTTTTTTTTCTACTCGGGTTTGTTTGCAGTGTACAGTGTTTTCCATGCAAACGTGGCAGTCATGGAATTTGCTTTGAATCATGATGGAAAACCTGGGAAATTCAAGGAATTTAGAAATATGAAATTGGTAGACACCCTGAAAGGGACCCCTGGCACTTAAAATTTCTAATGCCTTTTGCTGTGGTGTTCCGTACAATGATTCCATAGTTCTGGCATGTAAAAGACTTGTGTCACCTAAAGTTAACTCCGCTAAGACCAACAAAACTACTGCATCAAGTGTTAAGATTATTTACTTCAAGAAGTTCACTACAGGTGTGTTCTTTTTCTCTCACTGTCACAGGTGTCAGGAGTGCCCAACACGATCGGTTGCATTGACGGATCCTACATAAGCATCCGCTGCCCTGCAAAAAAAGTGCGTTCAACCTATGTGAACAGGCACAGTTATCCGTCACTGACACTGCAAGCTCTGTGTGATCACAAAAAGAAGTTTCTCGATGTGACTACTGGACACCCCAGCAAGATTCACGATTCGAGAATCTTCAGGACATCGAGGCTTTCTTCAAAGTTGCCGCATGTGTGCTGTTCCGGGAAGTACCACGTTCTCGGGGACGCTGCCTACCCGCTTCGAGATTACCTCATAACCCCATTCAGGAATTATGGTCACCTTGACGCGAGGCAGCGCGCCTTCAATTATCACTTTTCGGCAACGAGAGTGAAGATTGAGAATGCCTTTGGAGACCTCAAGGCCAGGTTCCGCCAGCTGCTGCACCTGGACTTTCTGTTTGTAGACAAAATGAACAAGTTCATTATAGCTTGTTGTGTTTTGCACAATATGTGCATTAATTGTGGTGATGTGGATGTGCCGCCGTACATCGATGATGAACATGCACCGTGGGAATGGGAGGCACAACCGGATGATGTTCACCCCAACAATGGCCCGCTTGCATCAACTGAAGATGCACTGCGTCGCCAAGGCGAGGAGAAGCGTGAGCGCTTAATGCAAGCGATGCGCATTTGATTTAAAGTTAGGACTGCCTACGTGTACACAAAACAAGAAACGTTAAGGTGTTGTAAATTTTGTTTCGTGTTGTAGAGATTTCGAGCAGAAAATAACACTAAAAGACGGGACGAAGCAAGGACACAAACTACGGCGCTGACTAACAAGCAAATTCGTTTTATTCTTCTAATCCGCGTATATATACTTTACCACAATCTCAAGGAAACAAAAAAAAAATAGAATCATGATAAATGCATGCCCCTCATTTCTGAAGCGTATCATTTACAACGGCGGCGAAACATGCATCAGTTTCCCTTATATTTCCCTCTCTCTGAAGGAGTTACCTCTCCTGTCTTATTGAGCATTTCTTTCCTCCTGAGTCAGCCAACATTTGTGTGTGTCTTTTTTTTGCTTTTTCTCACCCTTCAGATTAGTGGTGGAGTGTATATACCTAGACTGGAAGAATAAGACACATTTGGCTGTTAGTCAGTGCCATGGTTGTGTCTCTGCCATGGTTGTGTCCCTGCTTTGTCCCATCCTTTAGCACTGTTTTCTACAGGAAACACTGTACTAACCAGCTAAAATGCATGCCGCACTGTGTTGTAGTGACTCATCTTGCTAGGGCGCAGCCTGATTTTTTTGTTTCTTAGCTTTGTGACACGTAGCAGCTTCCACATAGCGTGAGTCAACCCAAGATGTTTGCAGGAATCTGACTGGATCAGTGTAATTGTTTCCTATGCGAAGCCATCAGCATGCTTATTGCTGACTAGTGCTAACGCCGCAGCGTGTTGGTCGGTATGGCTACTGCAGCTGAAGATAGCTGGTGATATTGATAGTAACTGCACTCTTCGTGCTGGTGAGACACGAGAAAGTGACAAAGTCAACCGGCCAAACATAGCTGGGCTCCAGCTCTCGTCAGCCACCACAAACATTCTGAGAAACATGTAGTGACATTGGCATAAGTCCAAGCTAGTGCAGGCTACACTGAGGAGCATTTGTGTTAATGGAACAATGTCACCAAAATTACGAGCTTGAAATGTTTGTGTTGTTTGTCTTGCAGTTGGGGCACTATGCTTGTCAGTTAAACCTGTCGCTTCGAGGAATATTCGTAATGAACACCCATCCCGACTCATTGTTTCCCACGCATGGTGCCCAAATTCAAAAAGTGCGCTCTGAACGTCACAAAAGCCCGAGTCTACATAGTCTTATGACTCCTGAGATTGTTCGCTGTGTAATTTTTTGTGATTCCAGTAGTAGTTTTACAGTGATGCCAAAATTAGTCACAAGGAGCCATTCTTGCATTAATTACACAGTACATTGCAATATTTATGATCAAAGTTTGGGGACTACCGGACACAATGCTCTTAATTAAAGCATTCAAGTCAAAACAAAAATTTGTCAGGGGTCCTTTAGGCATGGTGACTGCTGCTGTGAGAAATGGCTTCTTTGTCATGCAATTTGGTTATTGCTTGTGCATTAACATTTCATTTGCCTGATGAAAATTTGCATGGACAAACGTTCTGCATTTCTTAGTCTTTGTTCAGCTTTTCTTACCATCAAAACGGCGTGAAATTATAATGATCATTGCAACTTTGTCTTGTAAAAGGGCCCTGGAACCCTTATTTCACCTCAACAACAAACATTGTCAATCTGTTATCAATGCGCCTGCCAACGTGCACATGTGTACAATGCTTACAATAAACATGCTTTTCACATTTTATTCATTTTTCTTCAAGTTGAAAATTTCACGGAGAAGATTCATCTTTTCTTTGTGCATTTCTTCTCGTCGCTGTGTTTTAGCAAGTCGTCGCTCTTCCCTCTTGCTGTCTCTTTCAGCCTTTCGCTCTGCTCGCCGTTCATCTAACTCCTTCATTTTTTCAAAGAAGGTTTGCAGGTGGAGCTCGCGTGCTGAATTCGGGCGTTTTCTTTTTGAATCAGGAGTGTCGTCCTGCCCAACGGAGCTGGATGGAGAGTGTGACGTTGACGAGCTTGAACCAGCAAGTGGAACAGACTCGGTGGATGACTGTGGACATGTCTTTTTTGATACCACTCCACTTGCGTCGCGTACCACTTCTGGTTCCAAGCTGTCGTCCAGCCACTTGATTTTTTCAAGCTCGGCCTCGTAGGGGACTTCTTGTGGGGAACAGCCAGACGTATTATTTTTCCCAGCTGCCACATTTTTTCTTTTCAGTACGGTTTTGTACCGAGAGCAGCACTGCTCACCAGTTCTCATTACACCCAGTTTATTATTAATGTCTGTTGCAATTTTTTCAAACATGGCCTTTTTGTTGCGAAATTTTTTCAGAGGGCCAACTTGAGGGAAATATGAGGCGTAGAGGTCCAGCAGCAGCTTCGTCTCGCCACTCGTCCACTCACACCCTGCAGCTGAAATATGCATTATACACACATAAAATACATATAAACTGGCATTAATAGACTTTTTTGATACAGGGCACGAAGCTATATGCTCTCTGAGCCATAGAACACTTACTGTAAAGCATTAGTACTGTCACACTGTTTTGGCACAGCAAATATTGGGTGCTGTGGGGATCGCTTTGCATATCAGAACAGACAATCATGCAAATTCATAATATTACTATACATAACTTATTCACAGCATAATTTTCTTAGAGAGTAAATTTGAAAACACTGCATAATAAATATGGGGCCTCTTCGTGCAGCTGACTATTCGTTGAATTCAATTTTATTATTTAAGCACCCAATATTGAGAAGCGTGAGCAAGAAGCCATTAAATGGTTTTGCGTAATTCGTGGTTTTTTTGAGAGGGTTTGCAATCTGCTGGACCTATCTTCATCCTAATGCCACTAGCATGTTTGTGTATGCATGCTTACCACGTGCAGGAGTCCCTGGCTGACAAGCCCGACTTGGTGACGCACCAGTAGACGCTGCAGAATCTGTGTTTGATAATTGAAAAGCATTGTAGTATGTTAATATGTGTTAATTTTAAGCAGGTACACAATTTTCTTCAAGTAGTCCTTACACGTTGCTCGTCAAGGCATTGTCCTCTACATATATAGACGACTGTATACAAAACTAGTTCTACAGAGACACATGTAGACCAATTTACCATTTCCTAAAAATGCGCCCTGTGTATGTGACAAAGCGTCGGTGGCGTCACACTGTGTAGCACCTTCAAATAGAGAAAAAGAAAAGACATTTGCGGGTTAACACCAAAAGAGTAGAGGTCAAGAATCACCAAGAAAACGTTACTTCTCTAGTAAATTTTTCATGCATGTATTCATGCGCGAATACAGAGATCGCCATGCATTTTTATTAAAGGTAATACAGCAGCTTGGTGAGCGCTGCGAAAATTCCGGCGCTTGTGATATTCTAAATAGTAGGACTGTAAGGTGTTGGGTAAGCAACTGCTCTGATTAAAAAAAAAAGCCTGCTCACAACATGCCGTATTTTTGCGAGCGCCGATTGCGGCCGTTACCACGTGTACCCGCATGCTTTACAATTATCTGACCAGTCTTCATGCGGAGCTATCAAAGTTAGCATTCCGTGCAGAGTTTATTATCAGCGTCAAGTACGTCGCACTTACCGTTCAGATCGTTGCCGCTGTTTCTGAAAACGCCCAGCAACAGCCGACGCACAGCCGGTGTCAATTCCGCGTGCTCGTCCATACTTGCTACACAACTGCTGTTCGCGACTGCGTTAAAGTGTTCTACAAAGCTTTAACTGCGTGGTCGAAATGCGCGCCCTGCAGTGGCGGCCAAAGTTGCCAAGGAAACGAAGAGAGCGGAAAAATAAACTGTTTCCGGAACCGGTTTGCGTGACGTATGCATAATCAACTTCCGGGGCACCTCTCACGGAGCATTCTCGTGTTTCACTGGCAGAGGTGGCTTCGTGCGATCCGAGTGCTCGCTCCGGGATTTCGGCGGTCGCTCTGAATCTCCCAGTGAAAAACACCATTAGTGTTTCACCTCGATCCTGACCACTAACGTCCGTAACTAAAGATTGAGTAATGACAATAGACACGCCCTTCTGGTCATAGATGCCTGTGCTAGCTCTAGTAACTGGTGAAAGCTCAACGAAAGGATGCACTGGAACAGCCAGAACAGCTTGACTGATTGTACGCCGAGCTTCGGTGTTCTCCTCGCCTACTCGCGGTTCTTTAGACTCATTCAATGCCACTGCCAGATTAGAAGAAAATGAAATGTGCGTTGTGTCTTCTTTGTTGGCTGGGCCCAGTGATGATCTGTGATGGCATGGAAAGGGCGGCCATACAAGAAAGGACGGAATTTCGAAACCGCCCAGACAAGGGCGAGATATTCCCATTCTGTTATAGAGTAATTGCGTTCAGACTTTGAAAGCAGACGGTTTGCATACGCGATTACCTGGTCGTGGCCCCGCTAAATTTGCGCCAAAACTGCATCAATTCCGGGACCACTCGCGTCTGTTCCCACTTCTGAAGGAGCATCGGGGTCGAAATGTGCAACAATAGGAGGTGTCGTTAGAGTGGTGATTAGCTGAGAGAAGGCGTCAGCTTCAAGAGGGCCCCAACGAATTGGGACGTCTTGTATGAGAAGGTCAGTGAGTGGCCGGGCGAGTGCCGCAAAGCTTTTCACTAACCGGTGAAAGTAGGAGCAGAGGACCACGAAACTTCGAACATCATGGACAGAGCGTGGGACGTAAGTTTGTTACAGCGCGTACTTTCGCCGGGTCTGCTTGGAAGAGTAAAACACGAAAGGCTAGGTTTACCACATATTTTCGTCCGCCAAATTAGTTCTTTTTTTTCGCTACACTTTTCTACATATATACGTAGAAAAGTGTATACAGTGTGTCAATCGAGACTGACGCGGGCTTTACCTGTGTATGTCGTTAGTACGAATCACATGACCGGTGCTGTCCTTGGGAATCATAAGCAGGTTTTTCTAAGTGCATGGTGCTTAGCTGTTAAATATTCTAATGAATATTTGTTTTCAGTGATTCGCAAAAGGTCAAGAAAGGGAAAGAAGACAGCCACCCGTTTGTAGCACGAAGCCACAACGAAAAAAAAGGCTCTTAGTTGCCGAAAAATTCGTCCCGGTTCGCGGTTCAAACACGGGACCAACGCATTTCCGGGGCTGTCGCTCTACCAATTGAGCTAACCAGGAAGCTAGAAATTAGCAGCTTGAGGACGAATTCATCGACAACTCGAAGCCCATGGAAAGAAGTATTGCAAATGAGTATTGCAACTCATTTGCAATACTCGCAAAAAGTGTTTCAAGTATGTGTGTGATGCTGTTGTACATGAGCCCCAGTACCATGCCATGTATACTGTTGATCTAGGGAAGAATTGCTGAAGCAGGTGAAGGGAAGGTAAGTGGCTCATGCCACTAAGTCCTTTTTTAAGCTTCACATAAGTGCACTATATGCCCGGAATTCGAAGCAGACCGTGGTTTTTACTTACCTTGGGGGACAGAGTATCTTAGTTGTAAAGAACCGGGAACCATGTAAAACGTGTTCTTGAATTGTTGTGAAGGCGTATATATTTGGATCGTAGTTCCAAGGACAATAGGGAAGGAGTTAAGAGAAAAAAGGACGGTCACCCGTTTGTAGAACGAAGCCACAAGGAAATCTGTGCGAATTTTTTAGAAAGAAAAGCTTCTTATTTGCTGAAAAATTCATCCTGGTCCACAGTTTAAACCCGGGACCAACAGAGAAGTCATTTGCAATACATGAAGATACCTTTGAATTTTTATGGTAGAAAATTTCTGCCAATAGATGTTGAAGAGGAACTGCCTTTTGATTTGATTATGCTAAGTCGACATCCCTGGTTATGGAGGAGCGTGAGGACGAATCCATCGACAACTGTATATGTGTAGGTATGCCGTATATGTATACGTATCCATCGACAACCCGTGTGGTGGGATTTTATTGCCATTAGCCTGCGCGGCCTGTACGAATGTGTTTTTTTTTGTGAGTGTATGTCCAAGTTTCTTGAACTGCAGAAAGCTGAGGAGATTGTGCATCAGTTGTTGTCGAAGGTAGAACCTTTGGCAGCACTTTGGGAATTCTAATTTGTGTGCGAGAAATACGACTGTTGCTGCTTGTTTTTGTCATGCTTGTTGTTTCATGTACTTGGCCATGAACAGGCAAGAACGCAACAACAACAAAAAAGAGCGTGGTGGAGTAGATAGCGTGCCCGGCATCTGTTGTCGCCGATCCAGAGGTCATGGGTTCGACTCCCGTTGACGGAACATTTTGTTTTCTGATGATGCGTACGCATTTCTCCACTTCAGTGTTGTGAACGAACTGCGTCATTGAAGTCTTCGTCCACCTCGGCATAAAACACTTTCGGGTTATAGGACCACTGCATATCTCGTCATTTATTTTCATGTGTCAACTTACCCTTCCTTGCTTTTAGCAAATAACAATTGTTAAAGTTTGACTGTCACTGTTTGGATGCCAAGCAAAATAGATGGGAGACGGCCTCACTGTTTAAGGCTTATGTAGCGCAGAAATCCCCCGACTTCTTTTCGTCAATAAGCTAACGTTCTGAAAGAAAAAAATGTTACCGGAAAATGCACTTGATTTTCAGTGCGTCGTAACTAAATGTTGATTCAAATATGTTTTGGCCTCTTCGTGTGAGATGCAAACAGAAAAGGATGTATTCCTAAACAAACGCCCACTGCGACATAGCGGCTCGCTCCAGAGGCGCGCCTTGGAACACGGGCGCCAATTTATGGCGTCGCCGTATACCACCGCGACCTTTCTGCTTCTGCCTGACACGAAACGATGTCGTGCCGAAGAGCCCGCTTCACATCGATTTACCGCTTTACGTGAACGAGTGGAGGGGGGCCGCTTGTTTACAGCCTTGCGCATCGCGTGGCCCCGCGTTGAATCATCAATACGACCCGCGTCCTGCATCTGAAACACGGGGAGCGCCCCATCCTTTTCTGCTTCGCGCCGATGCCGGACCTTCATGGCTGCGCAACGTGGAGAGCACTGCCTGCAACCGAAACGTCGCATTCCCTTCCCCCGGAGTGTACGTGGGGAACATTCGATCCACATCATGAAAATGCACTGAGCGAATCGGGGTGAGGGCACGTGCTACGGGCAGACGGCTCGGCGATATCTTGCTTCGTTTGCCCGGTGTGCGTGCATGGGCGTGAATTTGTTCGCCTGCGGAGTATACGTTCCCCGCGCCTGTATTCTTCCTTGATTTCCCGTTCTTTCGTGCGTCCTTTGTGCGATGGGCGGTTGACGAGTGACGTTTCGAGCGTCTCAATCAGAACCGCCCAAACATGTCTGCTGCACGCGGAGCGGTTCTTTTTGTCCTCCTCTCCCTCTGCAGACTCTTTCACTTTTCCTCATCTGCCTCAAACGCTACGTCATGAGGGAATAGTAGTACCGTAAAAACCCGCATATAGCTCGGACCCGCATATAGTCCGGGGTGTAATTCGGGGATAGCAAACGTGAGAAAAAAAGTTTTCACCCGAATATAGTCCGAGGAAAATGGAAAAAATGCATTTATTGACATTTCATTCATCCTCGTCGTCGGACGCACTCTCTTCCGAAGCTCCCTTGTCGGAAATGTTCTCCCACAGCACATCATCCTCAGTGCCATCAAGCGCGTTGGAGATGGAGCACTTTTTGAAGGCGCGGCAAACGAGCGCCTCTGGAATGCAGGCCCAAGCCTCGACTATCCACGAGCAGAGCATCGCTGGCGAGGCCCGTTTCAGCCGTCCGGCAGGGGTCACTTCTGGTTCTCCGGACCTCATCCACTCCACGTACAGGCGCTTGACATGGTCCTTAAATGGCTTATTAAGGCACACATCAAGCGGCTGCAGCTGTGATGTCATCCCTCCCGGGATGACGACGAGCTCGGTGCGGGAGTCGCGCAGCAGTCGCTTTACGGAGTCGGCCAGGTGACACCGAAACGCGTCGAGCACAAGCATCGAAGGGAGCCCCAGCAGTGCTCCGGGCCGTCGACACCACACGGACTTTATCCAGTCAAGGACTAACGATTCGTCCATCCACCCCTTGTCCTGGCAGCGGACGACGACATTTTTCGGGAACTTCTCCCCCTTCGGCAGCGTCTTTCGTTTGAACACCACGTAGGGTGGCAGCTTGCGACCGTCAGCCGTGCAGGATAACATTACAGTCACCCGCGTTTTTTCGTTTCCAGTCGACCGCACGATAACTTGCCTGGAGCCTTTTTGATGCACCGTCAGCGCCGAGGGCATATCCAGGTAGACCGGCGTCTGATCCGCGTTGCCGATCTGGCCCAGCTGAAAGGGGACTGCCTTTCGCAACACAATTATGTACCTTTGAAAAGCCACGAGGTGCTCTTCGTAGCTCTCTGGTAGCTTCTGGGAGATCGACGTACGCCGACGTAGGGAGAACCCAGCGCGGCGCATGAAGCGAGACACCCAATGCTTGCTCGCTTTGAAATCCTCCGGCTGAATGCCTTTGTCTCGAGCGATCTCCCTTGCCTTCGCTTGTAGCAGCTCGATGTTGACAGCGAGATGTGCAGCTCGCTGCTCCCGCACAAAGTCTGTGAGTTCTCGTTCCACGTCAGGAAATGCTCCATTTTTTGGTCCGCGGAAACTTTTTCGCTGGCCGCTGCATGCAAAGAGGGCTTCCTTCTGCTTCCGCCAACCGCGAATGCTCCGCTCGTTGACTCCGAACTGCCGCTCCGCGGCACAGTTGCCGATGGTTTCGGCAGCAGCGATAACTTTTCTTTTAAAAGCAGCAGAGTACTGCCTGCGCGGTCCTGACATGGCGTAAAATCACAGGAGCAAAATCGAGGCCGTCATTATGGGCACCAAGTTGAAGCAAAGGCCACTGACCAACTGACCAGTTAAGACTAACGCCGCTAACACTACCTAGCGCAGAAGCGCGCAGACAGCTGATGATGATGATAGCACCGCGCTATGCCGAAACCGAAACTGAATTTGGGCCGAAAATTCTTGGGACCCGCATATAGTACGGGGCCGAAATTTCGCACCCTAAAATCTAGAAAAAAACCCCGGGCTATACGCGGGTTTTTACGGTATTTTTCGAACACTGCTAACTTTCGTGAATACTGGAAAAGTAACCACTAACTAACAATGTTTCTGTTTTCCTTTCCAATGTTACTAGTCTGCATTGAGACAGAGAGCTAAGCAGGAAAGATCAGTGCACTGTCTTGTTCGCTACCTTAAAATGGGAAACATATGGGTAGAATTGGAAAATACGTATAAATAATAGCGGCGTATAGTCACTGCTAGTTTCGCTAATCGCACACCCATCGTAACCGGGGATCACACGTAGTCCAGTAAACCACACCTCGCCCTACTGCATTTTGCGCATGATATTTCATTCACCCTAAGCTTCATATGTTAGCGCCTTCGTCCCCATTGTTTTCGATTTTTTCTGATCATGGCTGGTTGGTACTATCATGTGTTACAACCAATTGTCTTCGTGAATGACAGAATCTTAGATTCATCGTTGCTGTGTGCTGCGTCTTGTGATACACACGTCTTTGTTGCTCATGAAATGCCGAATACATGGCTTTTTTGCGAGAACATAACGGTGGAGAAATTCGAACGATGACACAACATCACAGTAATAATAAATGTTGTGGTTCTAAATTGGAAAACCGCATCTACGTTATGAAAAGCGCTGAAGAAGGTGGCCCCGGCCGTGTCGGACATCTGGAGTTGTTTCTTAAGGTACACATAAGCACGCGGCCGCATTTGGCCTCCATGAAAATGCGGCCGCCATGGCTGGCATTCGCGGCAGCAGTGGAGCGCCATAACCACTAGATATATCTCGGCAGGCGGCCCAGCATGAAAAGATGAAGTCCTGCAGCGGGGGCGTGAAGTGAGAAGTAGAGAAAACATGGAAGCATTTAGGGTGAGTGGTGTGAAAATCGCAGTTGGTTGTCTCTCGTTGAAAGTCCACATCACAACCACTGAAATACACAGGCAGTCACACACCTCAATAGGACTGATGAAATTTATATATTCAGGAAAAGATTTTACTTTGAGAGAGCTTCCTCGGGTTTTTAGGTTATAACAAATCTTAGCGCACAATTGTTATGATTGATCGGGAGTACGCGGGCTTGTAAGAAAAAGAAAAACAGAGTTCATTACTGTAACAAGAACGCTGATAGGGGTATCTGAATGACGTGGAATGACGTACAAGCTTGCTATTAGGTTTACAGGTTTAACTCGCAGGTCACGGGATAGAATCTCGGCTGCAGCAGCAACAATTTGGATGGAGGCGATAGTGTTGTACGCCCCTGTGCTCAGATTTGGGTGCACGTTAAAGAATCCTAGGTGGTCTGAATTTCCGGAGATCTCCGCTACACAGTGTCTCATATTCATATGGTTGTTTTGGGATGTTAAACCCCACATGTCAATCAATTGATAGGTTTACATCCACGAAACGCGCCGGTGTTCGTTTTTTCTTGTCCTTAGCAGTAATAAAAGCCAAGGTAACGAAGGTGCACTGCCGAGCAGTCTTGCGCCACGTGTCCTGATCGTATCACTTGTAAAATTCAGAAAACTATTGCGTTACTGATAGGTTGAAAGGTTTCGTAAAAAGCAGAAAACAAAGAAAAAAATTCGGCGGATCTCACGTACTTGAGAATCGACGATATGCGAAGCATGCGGAGTGAAGGTGACCGTGTTGTAATTGTTTTTTTGAGTGACACATCGAATGACGCCCAATAAATGAACAAATGCTGCATGTACAGACATGTGAAAGAATTGTAGATTTTTATATAACCAGTTGTTTGCGCTTCCGCAAGGCTAACTGCATCAAGCGATATAGCAACACCAGTAGCTGATATGGAGCACTGATCCTTGCGAGGATGCTGGCCCTGGACACTGCTGCATAAATCAATTTCAGTGCATGACAACTAACCACCATTGACGTTAACCCTACGTGACGGCTGTATGAAACGAGTACATATGTAATGTTAATAAACTTGGGTAGGCCAAACTGCAACCAGTATTGACGTTTCACGAAGATTAGCGTCTCTTTGAAACGTATACTTCCGAGACTTGGTGTAGCTCTGTAGGAAAATGCTTCATTACCACGCAGAATGCTTGGGTTCAATTCCAGCTGGGAGCCTAATATTTATTCTTTGCATTCGTCTGGTCGATGTTACCGATGTCGAGTATTTCTTAACGCTTCGGCGTTAAAATTTCCCATGCGTGTTCTCGTTGTTCTTTGGTAGATACGAAGTGTCAGACACCTCTGGCACATTCCCGCATACTAGCGGCACATACTCGCCCGTGGGTATGTGCCACTGTCTGGCAGGAAGTGTTTGACGTCGTACGTGACGGGATTGTGAAATTATTGATGTCTTGACCAGCGCGTGATATTCGTCAAACCATCTTACCCTCCCATGCTGACTTTGGTTCACGCCATGTTAAGGGTGTGGTCACGAGAGCACCCAAACGTAAGCGGCTAGATAGATAGATAGATAGATAGATAGATAGATAGATAGATAGATAGATAGATAGATAGATAGATAGATAGATAGATAGATAGATAGATAGATAGATAGATAGATAGATAGATAGATAGATAGATAGATAGATAGATAGATAGATAGATAGATAGATAGATAGATAGATAGATACGCAGAAAGCAGCCGAAGTTCGCTAATAAAGGCTTCGCATTTAAAAAATACCGCAACTTCCCGAAGGGAATCCTGAGGAAATGCAAATTCACAGCGTAGATAACGGCGTTTTGCACGTGAGAACCCAGTGTTAGAAGAATAACACTACAGATACACTTCAAATGGACTGCATTGAGGCGGTGGCAAGTCACATTCAAGTAAAGGAGGTGGAGGCTCCGGTTGCTAGGGGTGAGGAGAAGCGTGAGCGCCCGGAGTGGTTGCTGACAGGTTCCGACGCTGAAGCGGGACATGGTGGGGGCTCCAGTTGCTAGGGGCGCACGCTTCCGCCGCTGTTGCTATGGGAGAAGCTGGCAGACGGATCGCGACGGACGTCTGACATGCCCGGACTAATAAATGCATTAACATTTCAATATTCCCCCACTTCCCCGAAGGGAATCGGGAGGAAATGCGAATGCATTGCGCAGCGTCCATAACGGCACTCCGCACGTGAGAACCCAGCATTTGAAGAACAATGTTTTCTTTTTTAGATGCGGAGCATCTAATACTCGAGGCTTGTAGTGCGGCGCCGTCCGCAAGCTTCCTCCTCCTTCCTCCACCATCTGTGCATCCCTTCCTCCTCTACACACCGCGCGCGCTTCACTCCTCCACCATCTGTGCACCCTTCCTCCTCTACACACCGCGTGCGCTTCTCCTCTTCACGAACATTCGCTAGCTGTATAATGTAGCGCGCATGCGCCGTCACGCTTCGAAAACATCGGCAGCTGACGCGCGCGCATGCGCCGTCGCGCTTCGAGAACATCGGCAGCTGACGCGCGCGCATGCGCCGTTGCGCTTCTCCCCCTTCTCCAACATTCGACAGCTGTCAGTGCATGCGCCGTCGCGCTGTATATATACTCAAGGTCGGTGCTCGCTCGCTCAGTTGCCGCTCGTCGGTTGGTTTGTACGGCGCGTCGACGTCCGAGGTCGCAATGATCGACGTCCCTTCGACCAGCGCCGGCCAAAGTGTCGGCGGAACCGCATTGGATAGTCGAATACATGGCGTTGCGACACTCGCTGAAACGCGCAACGCACGACGACTGCAAACACCACCAGCCGACCACCATTCGCGGAGCCTGCATCGACCACGTCTTTGCAAATTTCGACCTACGACCGCTGCAACCCGATCCACTCACTCTTCACTTTACCGACCATAAAGCCATCGTGCTCAAAGTTCGTCGCAATAAATAAACACCGCCCTTTCGCATACGTGTTGTACGTGTTCACTCATTTAACACCCCTCCTACAACCACGTTAACCAATTTAGCCAGCGACCCAAGTAAGTCGCAATTTAACACCCCATTTCACAACCACGTTAACCAATTTAGCCATCGACCCAAGTAAGTCGCACTTTAACACCCCGTTAACCAATTATATGCTCCGCATCCTCCTCAGTGTTCCCCCGAGGGAAGCTGCGGGCAATTTTTTTTTCTTACACGGTCGACCACACGTGGCGCTTTTCTGTCACGAGAAACGCGGTATGCGTTTCCGGATTTAGTAGCTAGCGCGCACGTGTTAAGAAATGCCATGAAGTGAACAAAACAGCGTTCTCGGCTCGGCGTAAGTGTTTCACAGCGGCTTCTCGAGCACACATTTTGGATGTTCTTGAGGGGCGGTTAGCCAGCGAACGGTCGAGAGTGAGGCGTTGGCGGACGGGAAAGCGCGGTGCAAGAAGGAAAGGGAGCAATTGGCGAGAAAAGGAGAGGCAAAGCAATGTTCGTACTCTCTCCTACACCCTCTCGCGCCACACGCACCGGTTGCTACGGGCGAGGATAAGCGCGCTCACCACCAATTGTTGCTATGGGAGAGGGCGGTGGACAGATCTCGACGGACGCCTGACATAGCCCGACAAAGATATGCAGTCGCATTTAAAACAGCCACGCTTGCTCGCTTTTGCCGGCGTTTTCATCTCCGTTTACGTGACTTTCTTTTTCGTTGCACGCAACATATCGACGTTTGTATCAGGTGTACAATATTTCCATTGATCGATGTTCGTTTAATATATCAATAAATAGAAGAATAAATCGAACGCATCGAACGCCACCTGGAAGAGAAGCAAAGAAAGGTGAAGAACGGCGGCGATGACAGGGAGCTAAATAATGTACCTTTTTGTGTTTCTTTCACTCTTTTTTTGACAGGATAGTGAAAGAAAAATGACAGATAGAAAGCCGGTAGCATTGCAAGGAAGGGAAAGCCAATGGTTTTTAGGCACGCTCCTGAGATGGAGACAGAAATATGAAGACAGCCGAGATGCTGCATAAAACAGAACGCTAGTAACGGCACCGGATTATAAATTTCGATGCTCAAGTATTCTGACAGATGACAGCAGACACGTGGAAGCGCCTGAAACATAAAATGAAGGATGAAGAAAACTAATGACGCAGAAAAAACACCTAAAGTAAAGGATAAATATTCTTTCACATGCCACGAAAGCAGTAAAAAAAATCGTTCCGTCGCTTCAATCACTCTGTTCCCATCCGCTGCTAATGGTGCTTTCGTTTCACATGGACCGCGAACGGTCCGTGATTGTCGCTGTACGATTGAAGCGGTAAGGTTTCTTGCCACCGTTCGTTGTGACAGACACTGTAGAATTTTAAAAATATATTGGAAAAATCTGTGCTTTGTGGTATTATTAACATTCTATGAACAATAACGAACAGCACTTGGTGTTTCGTCATTAAAGAATACTTTCTAATCAGATTTGGGTGCACGTTAAAGAACCCCAGGCGGTTAAAATTTCTGAAGCCCTCCACTACGGCGTCTCTCATAATCATATGGTGGTTTTGGATAGTTAAACCCCACATATCAATCAATCAACTTTCTAATCTAACTACACTTTGAAACGCGGAACGGCTGCCAATAACAAAACAAACATGTCAACGCAATTTTGACAGCTTGGCCGGCCCGACCCTATTTCAACGTGTCCCGAACAGAAATCACTCCCGCCGCTGCAATCATATAAAAAATTTCCAACATGTTGGGAGCTCGTCCCGGACCGCTCCTGTGGGAGCGAACTGGCCTTTTTTCTTTCGCTGCGAGTGAATTCGCAGACTGACAGTTGCTACTTTTTGTGTCATGTGAAACGGCCTTAAGGAAAACTAGCGACGCAAAACACACAAGAAAGAGGAGGGGCAGCAAGGAGGCGAGAGGGTCGAACACAATGTGCAGTCTGCTAAAGCGTGAAGATTTTTCCCTGTGTGGAAGGCAAAGAGGGCGAAGAAAGGGGCGGGTCTTAAAAGAGATGCTTCTTTGGCATTGAAGAAGAACGAAGCATTGGGCGAAATAGGGATGGGGCGAGAAGGGGGAGGCTGGTTGGTACAGAACGAGGTTGTCTAGGATGCGGGAGTGGTGAGAAATCGAAGCACACCGTGGTGGGGCTGCACGTCAAATTCAGAGCGCCACCATGGCGTCGTACGCCCGTCAAGGGCGTAAACCGACGCGTCGGAAAAATTGCCCCGTCCGTGCTACAGGCACCCTTCGCTTGCGAATGAAAATCAAGAGACGTGCTCGGTTGAAGAGCTACGCATTCGGTACCGTCAACTTTTTGTTTTCTTCTGCTTTCCAACCGTGTGCTGTGCTGTTGACGTGCGTGCCTGTATGCTCGCGATTTCGATCTGCTTCGAGCAAAATGACGGGCGCGAGTGGTTCGTCCACGAAGTGCACGATAGTGCGAACGAACGTCTTGGCCGTTCTCGCTGCTAGCTTGTCGGAAAGTAATGTGAAAACTCAAAGCATATCCACATATTTATTTATTTATTTATTTAGGAGAATACTGCCAGTCTGAATGCCAGACTTTGGGCAGGGGTGGGCGGTACAATGAACACAAATGCAGGAAGTACAAAAAAAAAAAAAAAAATATTGAACAGATTATACAGTGGTACAAAAAAAAGGAACGCGTTGATTCACATAGAAAGGAAACTGGAAATGCAGTCCACAATTGCCGTGCCATACAAGGCTATACTGAAAACTGCACGAAAGTAGTGCTCAGCAGGTTTTGCTGTGTGAAAAAAAAAAAAAAAAAAAAAGTTCAAGTACAAGAATAGTCAGCAACAATTCAAAAAGTACATCCGGGCATGTTAGTTACAAGCGTGGCAAATTGTAAGGCAAATATTTTGTCTAAAATGGGCACAAGAACAAAGGCACTGTAAAGGAAATGGGAGTGTAGCTATCAGAAAGATGGAGCAGGTAACGCACGGAGAAATGATTTCAGATCGACACTTTCCAGAGCCTCTGGTGGCAATTTGTTCCACTCGTTGATTGCGCGGGGAAAAAAGGAGTACCGATATATGTTAGTATGACAGAGAAGCTCATCAATTCTTTTAGGGTGGGAGGAGCGCGTTTCGCGGCGCAAAATTGGTTTAATGTAATTGGTTTTCCGAATTGCTAGCTTGTCATTATATATGAGGTAGAACAACTTCATTCTTTCATGGTAACGTCTCCATTGCAAAGTTTTCAGCTTAGCGCTTTCCAAAAGAGCTGATGGAGATGTGTCGTGTCGGTAGGCATTAAACACGAACCGTACAGATTTTCGCTGTATTGATTCAAGTTTATCAATGTTAGCTTGTGTGTGGGGGTCCCATACAGGCGACGCGTATTCAAGTAATGGTATTACGTACGTTTTATATGCGAGTAGCTTAGTCTCGCGGGTTGCTTTAGCTAGCGTCCTTCGTAAATAACCTAGTTTTCTCAAAGCCTTTTTTTCAATGTAAGCTATGTGATCGTTCCACCTTAAATCAGATGTGATTACAAGGCCAAGGTACGTATATTGCGAAACGAATGATAAGGAGTGATTGCCTAGGTTGTATCGGAATTTTAAAGGATCTTTTTTGAGGGTTATGGTCATCGCAACAGTTTTTTTGGGGTTTATGTTCATTTGCCATTTCGTACACCAGTCTTGAATTTTAGATAAAGAATCGTTTAAAAGAAGCTGGTCGCTAGGATCATTCACTTCTTGATAAAGCACGCAGTCATCTGCGAAAAGCCTTATCTTAACTGGTATATCGCGGACAATGTCATTTATAAAAACCAAAAAGAAAAGAGGCCCCAGGACGGATCCCTGAGGTATGCCGGATTGAACTGGCGCGGATGGCGAGTTGGTTCCACCAACTGTGACGCACTGGTACCTGCAGCTCAAGTATGCTTCGATCCAGGCTAATAAAGAGTCATTTTTCAGAATCGCCTTGAATTTGATTAGAAGCTTACGGTGTGACACGCGGTCAAACGCTTTCTCAAAGTCTAGAAATAATATATCAATTTGGCTTTGTTTGTCCAGACCAGAGGCAAGGTCATGTACCATTTCGAGTAGCTGCGTAACCGTCGATAAGCCGCGTCGGAAGCCATGCTGGCGACTGTCTATTATGTTGTTGCTTTCGATAAACGCGGAAAGGTGCTTGAATATTATGTGTTCCAGAACTTTAACACATGCGCATAACAACGATATCGGTCTGTACGCGGAAGGTATGTACTGGTTTGCCTTTTTGGTATGGGAGTTATTTTGGCGTAACGCCAGTCATGAGGAAGTTCTGCTCGAGAAAGAGATTTCCGAAAGATTAGGTTTAGGTACTTAGAACACCATTCTGCGTAGCGCACCAGAAAAGCATTAGGTATGTTGTCGATCCCACTAGATTTCTTATCATCTAACTTGAGCAGAAGGGAAAATACGCCCTCTTCATCTATTTCTATATTGTCAATCGGTGGCAAATCACCAAACAAAAGAAATTCAGGTTCCGTGCCATTATCATCAGTGAAAACTGAACAGAAGTATTCATTGAGTATGCGCGCTGTTTCTGAGCTGTTGGTCACCGCATTGCCGTCTAAGACAAGAGTAGGTGCCGATTTTTTATTTGGTGACAGATACCTCCAAAATTTCGCCGGGGACGAAGAAATAAACTTTTTTAGTTGCACGTTTTGATAATGAGTTTTAGCGTCAGCAATACAGTTTTTAAGCTGCAATCTCAGTGCGCAAACCAAGTTGCTTGTGGACGCTTCGTTGCGCCGTTTCAGTTTTTGTTTTACTTTTTTAAGTCTTCGTCCCAAGCGTACTATTTCTTTGGTTATCCAGGGGTTAGTGTTCCGTATTATTTTACGCTTACGTGGTACAAATTCGTCAATGCACTTTGTCACAAGGTTTTTGAAAAAGTTCCACAGGTGATTAACCGAGTGCTTATCCGACTCGTAGAGGGATACAAAGTGTGCGAAAGAGCTGTCTAGTACGTCAAGTACGTCAACATCACTTGCACGTGCAAACACAGGAACAAAAGTTTCTCGCTTTGTCACCTTGTGGATACAGCTTAATTGCATATCCAGGCATACAATTTTGTGGTCCGATATACCCTCTAAGATTCGGATAGTTGGATTTCGCTGTAATACCCTGTGGTTGACCAAGAATAGATCCAAGACTGATTGTTTGGTACCTTGGACTCGAGTAGGTGCATGAACAAGTTGTGTTAAATCATGAAACAACACAAGATCAAGAATATGTTCAGCCTCATTTGAAAGCGCATAGGGAAAGTCATTGTCCCAGGCAACGTGGGGAACGTTAAAGTCTCCAACAAGCATTAGATTACTGGAGTGATTTCTATAAGGCAATAAAAAGTTATTAAGCCTTTCGTAGAAAGATATGTCTGAACTAGGGGGCCTATAGAAACCGCCAATTATCAATGCACATTCTTTCAAGATAACCTTCACGACAACACATTCGATTCCTATGATGTCGGGCAGTCTCAACAACTCCAGCGAGTCCTTGAATATAATCGCAACTCCGCCACCACGCGTATCTCTATCGTTTCGAAGGATGCAGTAACCCGAGGGTGTAATTTCGTAATCACCAATGTCGCTGTTAAGCCATGTTTCTGTGATTACTATAATTTCTGGATTGTGCGCGATGACTATGCTTTCCAAATCGGTTGTTTTATTTACGATGCTGCGAGCATTAATGTTTAGGCAAGTAAAACTTTCTGTGTGACTGTGTGGTCACGCATCTTTTTGCCTTGCCCTAGATCGGCGTTTTGAAACTGATACTCTAGTCATTTGTTCGTCGTCCCATTCAAATAGCTCATCATCAATTCTAATTTATCGTGCACGAGTCTGACTTTCCTTCCCGATTTGCGTAGGTCAGCCGTGCTATCCCAGAGCTGTTTTCTTATTTGCCTAGTGGCAGCGGAGAAGTCTTCAGACACTGACATGCGCTTTCCTTTTAGCTTAAAACAGTTTTGTAGAACGGTTATTTTTTCACGATGGTCGAACAATTTCAGTATCACAGGGCGAGGTTTATTTGGTTGGCGACGCCCCATTCTGTGTAATCTTTCTACTGAGTGTACTTCTACTCCCAAAGTATCTTTAAAAAGCTCAGTAACGACCTTCTCGCTTAGGACAACGGTTGATTCATTCTCGCTTTCCGGAATACCAAATACCACAAGGTTGTTGCGTCTGCTTCGGTCTTCTAAATCCACAAGCCTTTTTTCAAGGCACTGCACAGTTTTTTCGATTTTGTCAACTTTTTGCAGCTTGGATTCAATGGCGTTTAGCCTTTCTTGTATAAGTTTCTGACCATCAAGTAATTGTTTGAGAAGTTCCGCGGTACTAGGTCCGGGATTGAGCTCTACGTCTCCGCACAACATTAGCAAAGACCGTACAAGATCCCATGTATTCACAAAAAAAGCATGTAGACAGCTTGGGCACGTCAGCTGTATAAAACAACGATTGCTTGTTTTAACTGAGGAGTAATCGACACCAACCTGTACAAAGAACAGGAATGGGTTTGACATGACGCCGTTCCGATGCCAGCCGACGTGCCCACTGCGCGGGTGTTGCTGCAGCCGTCCTTTTATAGCCATAGTCGATGCAGTCGAGGCGCCATCATGCGGTGTAGAAAGATTCAGCACGTGCGGTTCTTGGTCATGGGTAAGCTGCTGATACGGGAGCGTGATGGCATTTATCTTCGTCTGCGTAGTCGATGCGCTGGCCGCCGTAGACACCACAGGCAGGAATACCTGTACAAAGAACAGGAATGGGTTTGACATGACGCCGTTCCGATGCCAGCCGACGTGCCCACTGCGCGGGTGTTGCTGCAGCCGTCCTTTTATAGCCATAGTCGATGCAGTCGAGGCGCCATCATGCGGTGTAGAAAGATTCAGCACGTGCGGTTCTTGGTCATGGGTAAGCTGCTGATACGGGAGCGTGATGGCATTTATCTTCGTCTGCGTAGTCGATGCGCTGGCCGCCGTAGACACCACAGGCAGGAATACCTGTACAAAGAACAGGAATGGGTTTGACATGACGCCGTTCCGATGCCAGCCGACGTGCCCATCATGATTCATATTGAATGAAATGAATCATGATGAGTGGGGAGAAGCGTCTCATGCGTCGGTCTGTCTATCTGTCTGTCGGTCGGTTGGGCCATCCATCCATTCTTCCATCAGTCCATCCGTCTGTCGCGCGTCTGTCCGTGCGTCCGTCTGTCTGTCCATCCATCCGCCTCTCTGTCTGTCTGTCTGTCTGTCTGTCTGTCTGTCTGTCTGTCTGTCTGTCTGTCTGTCTGTCTGTCTGTCTGTCTGTCTGTCTGTCTGTCTGTCTGTCTGTCTGTCTGTCTGTCTGTCAATTTATTACTGCCGGTTATGCCTGACAAGAACAAAGGTGGACTAAAAGGAGCTTCGCCCCTACAATCACAGCATACCCAGCAAGTGAATGATGATGAGTGGAGTGAAGCTCCGTGCGTCCGCCGGTTCGTGCATGTGCTGTCCGTCCGTCGGTGCGTGTATCCGTCCATCCATCCGTCCGTGTCTCTCCGTGCAGGCGTCCATGCGTCCATCCGTGTGCCTGCCTGCCTGCCTGCCTGCCTGCCTGCCTGCCTGCCTGCCTGCCTGCCTGTCTGTCTGTCTGTCTGTCTGTCTGTCTGTCTGTCTGTCTGTCTGTCTGTCTGTCTGTCTGTCTGTATTTTTGTGGTCTGGTGACGAGCACGAGCTGCCAGGCCCTCCACACCGCGTCGTTCATGCCCCACCAACGAGTTGACGAGCCGCCGCGGTGCTCCACGCCCACAGCTTTTTGAATGCGAAGCATTTTTTAGGGAACTTCAGCTACTTTGAGCGTACTTATTTATCTATCTAGCCGCCTACGACATTTAGCCCTCCTGATCGTTTCTATATTGATATTGCCGCATTCAACCTGCAGAGGAGAGCTCGCGGAGCCAGAAAGAAAGACGAAGCTCTTGCCCGGTAATCCTTACGAGCGCCTTTCATTTTAATTAAAGTGAGCTCTTCTATATCAGACTTCTGCTGTGTATGCATCGTGACAGTATCGATGCCAAAATTGGTATGGCATAACATCACTCCATCATGAGCATAAGTGACTAGTCATAACATGAAAATCCTGACATGTATGTCATGAATGTCATGATTTACATTCTATTATCTTGCCGCTCTTGTGGTGGTTTTGTTCACGTTAAATGTCGAAAAACTAGTGTGGTATGACAAGACTGCATGGAGAACACAAGGGACAGACCCTAAGACGAAAATAATGACAATTGTGTCATGTAACAACATGCCTACATGCCACACTCATGATGCGCTCGCGGCCATTTCGTTAGCTTCGAATAAACCAAATTTGGTATTACGAGACGTGAATGAATGACGAAGGTATGTGACTGGTGCAATTATGATAATTATGTGATACATGTCATGTAAAAACATCACTACATGCCACACTCATGATGCGCCCGCGGCCATTTCGCTCGCTTCGTATATACCAAATTTGGTGTAACGGAACGTGGATAGGTCACGAAGGTATGTGACTGATGCAAATATGATAATCATGTGATACATACCATGTAAAAAGATCACTACTTGCCACACTGAAGATGACCTCGTGGTCATTTCGCTAGCTTCGTATATACCGAATTTGGTATATGCGAAGCTAGCCAAAGTCAACGTTACTTGGGAATATATTGGGCCCTTCACGATGCATTCGCCACCGTTTCGCTAGCATCACATGTACCAAATTTGGCATTACAGGACGTGAATGAACGGGGAAGCTGCGTGACTGGTGCAAATATAAAAAATCGTGAGATGCGTGTCGTGTAACTACATGACTAAATGCAACGATCATGATGCGCTCGCTATTGTTTCGCTAGCTCCACATTTACCAAATTTTGTATTGCATGACGCTATTGGACGATGAAGGTAAATGACACGTCAGATCATAAAGATCTTGACATGCATGTCATTTAAAACATGACTACATGGTACTCTCATAGTGCGCTCGCGGTTGTTTCGCTAGCTTCATATATACATATTTTAGTGTTATGTGACGTCAATGATGACGAAAGTATATGAATGGTGCAAACATGATTATCCTGACGTGCGTGTTATGTACGAACATGACGACATATCAAGATCATGGTGGGCTTGCGACCGTTGCACTAGCTCCACATATACAAAATTCAGTATCACCTGACGTGAATAGATGACGAAGGTATATTACACATCCAAACATGATAAGTATGACATGATATCATGTAAGGCCAAATTTACCTCCGTCTCGTATTGTTGTGCTAATTTTAAAGGGACGCATCAACTTTCCTCGATCGTGCTTCGCATATCATCTATTACCACCGCACGTGGGATCTGCCAAATTTTTTTCGTCCACCAAAGACCGCCCACGTACAGCGACGATCCGAAATATTGAGAGAAGCACTCCTTCATCGCACACCCAAATACAAACCGAGCAGCACCCAATCGAAGAGTCGCTGTACAGCACCATTTAAAATATTTTAAATCAACTGCAGTGTGTATGTATTTATAGGAGACAGCACCATCTCATGCTGTTCGGAATATACTGCCTTCCTTTGTTAAAATGCGAAGCATTTCTTAGCGAACTTCGGTAACTTCGAGCGTATCTATCTATCTATCTATCTATCTATCTATCTATCTATCTATCTATCTATCTATCTATCTATCTATCTATCTATCTATCTATCTATCTATCTATCTATCTATCTATCTATCTATCTATCTATCTATCTATCTATCTATCTATCTATCTATCTATCTATCTATCTATCTATCTATCTATCTATCTATCTATCTATCTATCTATCTAGCCACCAACGACTTTTAGCTCTCCTGGCCGTTTTCATAATGGTATCCATACCAAACTTGGTATGGCATAACATGACTGTATGAAGAACATATTTGACTAGTCATAACATAAGAATGTTATGAATAGTCAGTCATCAGTCAAGCTAAAGATGTATCGTAAGCTTCAGCTCCCAAAAATTAAAAGGCGATGCGGAAGGAACCTAAGTCTGAACTTGTCGTTCAAGCTTATACAGATGTGTTCTTTCCAGTAACGTACACTGAATCTGTACGCATTTAACGGTACACCGAGGTACTGTGGTCAAATACGACTATGATTGATTCCTGCGAACTTGTCGGGCGTGCTATCCCATGATACAAACCATAATCCTAAGCCTTTAGGTGAGTTTGAACGAGCCCCTGATACAATGCCGAATTTCCTTATTGTAGACACCACATTCTCAACATTTTGTTTATCCGAGCAAACGTTAGCTACGTCGTCTGCAATAGGAAATACATTAATTTTATTGCGTAAAAAAGCATTAGGGGACCCTAAAGCTTAGCCTTTAGGAGTTGAACGCTATCGCGACATCTTGTTCCTATAGTGCGCGCTTCAAACACTTAGTGCATGAAGCGTTTTCGAGTTTGCTAAGCGCCACGAGAATAGGCGCAGGGGCGTGTGTGCCTTTTGTTGTAAGGTACACGCTTTCAACCCCAGAACCATTATGATAAACACATAATCTGACGCCCATTCCAAATGGATGCTTGTACCAAGCATTATTACTGCAATATTTAATGTTGCATTGTGAAGCATGCATACAAGACACGTGTGTTTGTGATGCATTAAAACTACTTTCACTGCATTTCCAAGCAAAGGAAGATCTTTTAACTTGTTCTAAAAATAGAAGCGTGGATGCGTAGTAGAAAATCCGCTTGCCACGCAAATGACACGGGTTCAATGTGCACATGGACTAAAGCAACAGTGGTTCTGTCCTCACTCTGCTCCCGAATCTCTAAACAAATATTTATTTTATTTACATCATTCTCAATTTTCAGGTCATGCATAAGATGATGATTTTTCGCTGACAATCAAGACGCCGACGCTGGAATTTCCGTGAAACGAGCGCTTTTATGGTATCGCGCTAATGTATCGAAGCCGCGATTGATTGGTTGATGGATTTGTGGGGTTTAACGTCCCAAAACCGCCATATGATTATGAGAGACGCCGTAGTGGAGGGCTCCGGAAATTTTGAACACCTGGGGTTCTTTAACGTGCACCCAAATCTGAGTACACGGGCCTATGTCGAAGCCGCGAGAACTATTACATCGTACTGGGCTTAGGCATAATGGTTCAAGATAAGGGCAAACAGCAGCGATGGTCGCACCTTTCTTGTTTGCATCTGCACAAATGGCTTCATAAAAATACATATTTTTGTGGTCTCCCAGCATCGACATTTGTCTGCCTGCTCCCACAGAATATATATCAATAACAGATATCACGAGGCAAGGCCATGCAGGACAATGATTTCTCCCTCGTGTTTCATACCACCTTTATTTCCTGCAACATGCGTATTTTATACGCCCATGTATTGTGAACACTTGACCTCCAACCATATTTAGTTTTCTTTCTTTCTAGCTTTATAAAGCTTATGAAATAATGTTGTGCTTAGTTGCCTTTTCCTACAATTTGACATGGAACCTCAAATATTAGCATTAATATTTAATAATACATGGCCTTTATCTTGTTCTGGGTCTCTATGTTACGCCTATAACGCTTTGCTCCATCACTCTTACTGTTGAGGAATGTGCGATTTAACAAAATATGATATAAAAAGATTTATCAGCTGCGTGCACGTGCTCAATGCTGCGAAGGCACCTCGACGATATTTTCCTTTCTTTCTAATCTTCTCAACGTTGCATATTGTTCTCAACAGAACTCGCACAAGACGCAACATAAGCGGATCCTTGGTGGATCGCATTACGACTTTTATCTATTTAAAGAGTGCGGAGAATTTCTGCACGGCGACGCTGTGAGGAGCGAGGGTAAGATAGAGCGCACTACGAAAGAGGGACTCTTGAATTCGTGCTTCGCTCTCGCCCCCGCATACGCTCTGGGTTTCGCGCACAAGTAAGGAGACAAAAATGAAGAGGTCCTGACGAAGCTAATGACTTCTCGGAGACATTCCATCGCACCGACTTTTTAAAAAACGCAGCTATCAAGAGCATGCCAGCTAACGCAACATCCACGAGACTCGGCAGCATTAACGGCACTGGATTTGAATCGATGATATGCTATAAGAGTTCACTCATACGCACCGAGGCTTCTCGCCTTTAGAGTTATCCATGGAATGACAAACTTCCATATCAGACTCGCTCCTCAAGTGTGTGCATTTAGTGGGGGAGATTATATAGAACGCAGTGAATTCGCCTCGCCGCATTCCAGCATATGGAAGCCGTCGAAAAGGAACACTTCTTTCTTCAATAAAACAGTTCTAGCTTCGTGGGCTCCCTAGTTTTAGTGAATTCGAATTCGAACGAGTTTATCGATTTTACATCTTATTCAACGTTGGCCAAAGGAACGTTACGGTAAAGCCAGGTTAGAAGTATGGCAGCTTGGGCTAGTTGGTATGGCTTGACGATAGTTATAGCGCGAGAACAAAACGACGGCACAGTCCTTCGTGTTCCTCTTGTCTTTGTGTCTTTGTGTCGTTGTTTTCTTCTCGCGCTATAACTATTGTCAAGCCAGGTTAGTGTGATAATATTGCCACGTTCCATTTCCCAAGTTTTTGTTATCGTCCCAAAACACCACACCAAACTGCAGGCGCGTCTTCGGCCACGTCACGACCGTGTGACAATATCTCTAACGAAAGTATCAGCTATCGCATGCTGTTTAGCATATTTGTGAAGAAAGAAAACTATATATATATATATATATATATATATATATATATATATCCTGCCACGCGCGTTTATTTTCTCTATTGTTTTATTCGATTTTCGCCCACAAACTCTGTAGGAATGCTAACTGCGCCTCATTGCTCGGAAAGGTTCGCAATTATTGTAGATTATTCTATGGGGATTGCGCGCAAGACGTGAACACACGAGAATGATCGAGAGCTTGCGCAACAACCAACGATAAGCCTGGAATATTCGACAGCACGTGCATGTGGATCGATCCACGGCTGACGCTCTGTTCGCCGCTATCAGCGCCTGTGTGTATCACTATAATTTGATTTTCCGCTACCGGCCACAAGTTAGGCCTAATAAACAGTTTCATTTTGGAAAAACGGCTACTGTCTTCGTTAAAACTTCCCGACCCACATGACAATATATTAACTACGTATGTAAAGCTAGACGTGGGAGACGTGGCCTGGCTTATACGCCATGTGTTTACTCCATTTCACTTGTTCCTCATCGGCTTCGACTAATCATCCCTGCTTTTTAACGTCACGAGATTCCCCCTGAAAGAAATCGCATCAAACAAACAGCAACAAAACCTGAACATGCATGGCTTAAATTGATTGATATGTGGGGTTTCACGTCCCAAAACCACCACATGATCATGAGATACCCCGCAGTGGAGGGCTCCGGAAATTTAGACCACCTGGGGTTATTTAACGTGCACCCAAATATGAGCACGCGGGCGTACAGCATTTTCGCCTCCGTCAAAAATGCAGCCGCAACAGCGGGGATTCGATCCCGCGTCCTGCGGGTCAGCAACCGAGTACCTTAGTTACTAGGCTTCCTCGGTGGGGCCATGCATGGCTTACAAGTGAACACTGTCAAAAAGGGCAGATTATTTATTATCCCAGGAATGTCCCGTAAACACGTTATATTTACACAGAAGAGTGAGGCAGTCCAGTAAATGCTGGAGTTCTGGTATGCGAGCCTGACTTTTGCGTTCTGGACAGCGTAAGCATGTTCTGGGCATAGACACTGTTAAAACAGCTTGCATTCTTGTGAAAAACGGACGATGTTGAAATGCTCACAGGTTCACAAATTCGATCTTCGTAAGCGTCGCTCTCTGTCCTGTGTGCGTGCTCGTTGTCGTAGCCTGATAGGACGGTGCCTGAATCTATGTGGGCTAGAAGTGATGATTTGCCTTTTGCAGTGTTTGCTGAGGTCTTCGCGCACTAATCAAATGCGCACTGTTGGCCTCTTGTGCAGAACACGTTTCTGGTGACCATCATTCATGCGAAGATGCCTTACGTCTTGTATTTGTTGTTGCTTTCATATACTTGCTTTGTGACGTCGTCCTTCTTGGTGTGTCTGTTGGAGTGTATGGAACTTTTGGTCTTGCTGATGGCGTTGCTGCTGGCATTGCTGATGTTGCTTTGGACTGTACTTCGGTGGCAACCCTTCTTGAACATCGCGCTTGTTTTCTTGGCAACTTCATATTGTGTCCAGTAGGCAGCTGATAGTCTCTAGTCTGTTGTCGTGCTGTTTGGGCAGTGAAGGTAACCCTCCAAAGTTTATATAAAGCTCTTCGGGGGCTTTTTCTACGCCATTCATTATGATGGATTCTTGCGCATGGCAGCGTGCGAGATTAGATGCGTCTGTGTCTTCTATTTTGCTTCGAATCTCATGTCTGTTATCACTGGATGATGACAGCCCAGGAGACATGGTTTGAGCTGGTTCTGTTGTGGATAAGCTCTAGTCTATAACGTCATGGGGTGATTTGATATTGTGCTGATTCACGAACTCTTCACGCGTGATTGCAACCATCTTGAGAGACGTGCCACAAGTTTTCTTATCAATGCAGTCCTCTGGTGACAGGTGGGCCATGTGAGCAACATGAAGCACCAAGTGGTTCAGGTGGTTCCTTAACTCCTGGAGTCATTTGGTGCAGGGAACCGGCAGAAAATGACAATTTATTTGCCCGTGAGAAACCCGGCGAAAAATTTGCTCTTTTGAGAAAGGGGCTCAGATGCCTTTCGGTGAGCAGATTCTTTGCCTTGTCTGTTGGGACAGCCGAAAAAACGCAAAATCTCTACAAAACGTCTTGAAACGAGTACAAACGGCTATAGAAGTCTTGGTATTCGAGAAAGCCTAAAATAGATGTCTTTGAAAATATATTGGCTTGACGTCCGAAATATTGTGTCCTCAGACTTTCGCCTTGCATTGTATTGACTTTTTGTCATAGAGACCATAATGGTAACCAAGTTCATAACGTATACTTCAAGACGCTATTTAGGTGTTTTGTCGAAACGCGCGTGCACTACGACTGTTTCGAGAGAGGCGATCGTTGCTCTCGAAAAAATCAATGATGTATGTTTTGCTGATAACGCAATGATTCCAAACGACACATCAAAAGGGCGATGACTGTCGTGTTCAAAGACAAAAATACCGTAAAAAAACTTCCATAAAGTCATTTCTCATCCCAACGCAACAGTTCACATACATTTTTTTTTGTACCAATGACTCCAGTCAGCAACACCTTTGACGTTTTACATATGACTGCTTATATCGCTTCGACAAATTGATGCTTACATGCCCCATCGGCAGCACGAGTTCACCGTCATTGTCGAGAACATCACGACGTTAAACTCTCATCGCGCGCGTTACATTTTTGTGGCATTTAAAACGTGACGGCATTTACGCACCTTCAACCGTGTAAACATGACCCCCATCTCCAAGGTGCTTTATTATACTTCAGTAAGAAACACCAAAATTAACCGTTATCGCAGTTTTTTATTGCTTTTCTTAAGAATTCAAAGCACGTATGGGACGCCTGATAGTCATGTTTGCTGGCAACGCTCGTGTGCCTATTTCATGTTTGGGCATGTCCATTGCGAAGCGACTTTCTAGCCTGACCCCTTCGGCAAAGAGAACCGCGCTAGTCTGTCTTTGTGTAAACGTTTAGGATATTCAGTGTGTCGCACTTCAGCGGGCGCCCATGGAGCATTTCTATTGCTGACAATCTGCAATTGGCCGACAGTCACGGTAAAAAACTATACCTTCCTTAAATCGTGCACGCAACTTCCGATTTAGGCGCGATTGTCTGCCAGTCATACACCCGTATTTACATAGAATATTTTGGGTCACGGAGCAGGCTCCATTACCACCTTTCTAGGACGAACATTTATAGGCACTCTATCGCTGTAGTGGAAAGAAAGAAAAAAAAAACCACTGGAACCTTTATCTCGACGACGAAAGCAACGTCGACTCAATGCTGTTGTCTAGCCGTCAATGTGTGATGTTCCGGCATCCGGAAACGTCCAGTAGGGTTCAAGTGATACGGACAAAATGCATGCATTGAAATTGACTTCTTTCCCGCGTATTGGTGTCGCAACAGACGGTACTAGAGGAGTTGCCTATACGAGTGGTGTGTTGGACTCGCATGAGCCTACTGTACTTGGCTCTATGTGTGATGTGTTCCAAGACTCATACGAGTGTGCTGTGACTGGGCGGATTGCATTAGACAAAGAAACGACTACTGAGTTTTTTCCGAGATGAATTTTCCTCTTTATGCCATGTTGCTTCGTAGGTGTCTTTTTTGTGCATCACGGTTTAAACATTTGCACTACCATTAAATAGGAGCACCTTTCACATATTTCCTCTGATGTGATGTTGGCATGGTATAGTACTAGAAAGATTGTTAGTGAGCATTTTTTGTATTCTAGGAGAAATTGCATAGCTTGTAGAGGAAGACACAAGGAATGGTTCCCACAGAAATATTTTGTGTGAAGTGTCCACAGTCAACATGCCAGACAACAGCTGCTATGCATTTTTAAACAGGTACTTAATAACTCTGCACACTCAATTAAAATGGCCAGTTATATTTTGTTCCTAAATTGTGCTCGCATTTCTTTAAAATTATTCCTACGTGTCTAGATCAGTAAAATTTTAAAGAAGTTGCCAGTTTGAATCTAGTTATTGCAGCGAAAGCTGTTAGAAGATCAGAACACGGGTCACGCGCGGCGCCGCAAATGTAAGCCGCCGCCGCAGCCGCTGCTGTCCGTAACCAGTGTCGCAAGAAGTGATAAAAAGCTCAGCAAATAAACATTACATATGGACACAATGGGATTGAAACCCGGGTCCACGGCGTGCCAATCCAGTATTCTACCACTCATCCACGTAGGCGCTTGCAAATCGTTTCTACACTGGCCTTATATAGGCAGGCATGATGTTGGGAAAGATATCGCGTTAATATGAGTAATAAAACGTTTTAGAATATCAAAGGAACAGTCAGGTGGCACACAGTGCCAATTGCGTAACGAGTTGGCCGTCTAATGCTCGAACCAACTAGAAACTCCCAAGCATTTCCCCGAGGGTGAACATGGTTAAGTGCGAATGCACGGGGTGATGCTATGAGGGGTATTTATTTATTCGCACTATTATATTTATTAATCATACTATGGTGCCTTTATGGTGTAATGGTTCCTGGGAATCGCAATTTGATCACACGGGGGAGTTTACGTTAACTCACTGGCGAATGCCAAAGGATTTTAACTTTACTCCCCCTCACGACCCGCTCTCGACGGGAGACTGAGAGAGAAGGCGAGCGCGCGAGAGAGAGGGGTGCGCGCGCAGCTGCAGCGAGCGAGGAGAGCGGAGGAGCGACACCGATATCAGCGTCGCGTCCGTGGCTTATTCGGTAGAGCGTCGCGCTGCGGCCCGCCAAGTCCTCTTTCTTTTAAAGATAGAGAGAAGACTGCGGATGCCGCCGACGGCGGTGGATGGTTTGGGGTCGCTTATAAAGTGTATTCACACTTAAAAACTTGCTCTTGGTCAACTATCAACTGTGGCGCATACCCATTTCCGGCATAATTCTTCATCGTCGTCAGCCAGTGCATAAAAAATTGCACAAATCCCTAGCAAGTATGCAGCCGAAACCACGCTTCTCCGAAAAATGACGAGTGATGGAATAGTGAATGCTGGCCTACCACACAAGAATTACGATTATTTCTGGCGTAACAGGCACACAGCAAGTGGTCTAGTAGCAGTTACCCAAAAAGTGTTTATAAAAGACTCTAAAAGGCCACTCTTGTAGCTTTTGCTATGACTGCGCTGCGCGTTGCACGCAGGCCTGGCGTTTTTTTTTTATGATGTAAATAGTCCTTATAGTAGAAATCTAACCATTGTCAAGTGCATATGATCCAAAGATTGCTTAAGGTGGAAAAAAATGATTACAAATCGGGACAATGGCCTTATCCCACCACTTTGTTAAAAAATATCTTGTTTATTTCCGTTTTCATCAATGTAGTTTTTCTTCACTGCTGCTTTTAAGCATAGCACGTTAAGTCAACTACAGTACTATATTCTGTGGCAGCCGAAGTCCTTGAGCGCATCGATAGAAACACTGCATTTTTGTTGCTAAAGGCGCAGTTCGATTCGTCCTTCCTTTCACACTTTCAATTTCATTTTGTGAAATATTCATTTCTACTCTATAATAATAAAGCCTCTTTGGAAATCACGAAGTAATTACTGCCTTTCAGCAGGTCTGCTTATTTATTTAGGCGAAAGTGAATTTTGAAGTGCATCAGTTCTGTGCCTATCAGATTTATTATCAGCTCAATAAAAGCTTGCATGTAAATCTTTCAGGGTAGGGCAGCTGGACAAGTATACTGCCTAATTTCTGGATGACCAGCCCAACGGCTGACGCAGGAAGTAAATAAAATGACAGTGGAGCGCTTCCTGTCCTTTATTTCTTTTACTTTGTGTGGTAGTCATCAAGCTGTTCACCAAAGATGTATTGAGAGCTTACTCGTAAGCTTTTTGGCATGGAAAATTTACAGGAACACTGAGATGCACAGCAAACAAAATGCAAAACAGGTCATTAAAACTTGTTAGAAGGGTGCTGACTTGAGCTTGTTGGTTTGCCATACCCGTAAACTGTTGAACGTAAGAGACATAGACAGGAACACAGAAATGCATTTTTGCGTTCCTGTCTACATCCCGTATGTGCAGCAGTTCATGAGTATTGCCAATGAGCTTAAATTAACCCCCTTCTGACATGTTGTAATAGTTCTTTTTACATGCCTACTGCTACAAGAAAAAAAATGAACAACGTCTAGAAAACGTCCGAACTTAGTTTTGCAACACTTCCGTAAGATGACAACTAGCGGTGCACAATAAAACGAAAACGTCTAAACGCATTCTTGCAAGACGTCTTTTAAATGACAACTAGTAGAACGCGAAAAAATGAACACTTGTAAACGTGGTTTTGCAAGACCTCTTTTAGAAGACAACTAGCGAGACATTAGCACAGCTATCCGACGCTGAAGAAGTGGACTACGACTATAAAATGTCTCGATCAAGACGCCCATTAGCTCTTTTAACTAGCCGGTCAAGACGTTTATTATACGTCAAATATCGTCTTTTGTGTTACATTTAGGTTCTAATTCTGTGTTAGAATGCGAAGTGTGTATTCGGAAGATTCACACAATCGGGGAAAATTTTACCCGATGAGGTCTTGTTTGGAATGTATGCTTACTGCATGAAGGCTTCTCGTATGTTGGGAAGTTTTTAGCAGACTCACAGTTGTAACAAAACTTTTTAATTGAGAAAAAGAGAGAGGATAAGGAGTAACAACGAAACAATGTGGGTGACAATTTTCTTCTTCATCCGGGTCACCTCCTGAGCGTATGTGCCAGCCTGACATTTTGATTCCGCTGACACTCAGCCATTCCTGACAGTGAGCTGTCCTCAGTTCATGTGGTGCACTCCCGCAGATACGCAGGTCTTTTAAATACACCTTTGCTACGTTTTAACACTCCTTCTTTCTCATCCGAGTTTCACTGGTCGTACTGTTCTTGGCATTTTTCACCAAATCTCTTCACTTGTCTGATGAGGGTGGTTGTCGAGTAGACCTTTTATCTTCCGCTCATCTCGGTCACTCTGTAGGTGCCTGCTGGGAGAACTTCTACGGCTGTGAGTGGACCTGTAAATGTTTTCTGGGGTTTTCTTGGCGCACCAGTGTGCTCCGGAACACAGCGCATCACGACTGTCTCAAACGCTCAACTTGTTCGCCGTGGAGTTACGCTTGTGGAAGTACTGCTTTAACCTTTTGTGCTGGCACGCTAAGTCTCCTAGAGCTATCTCTTGAAGTTGCTCAGGGCATACCCCCTCGTTATTCTCCATGTTCAGTCATCTGAGTACACCATCTTGCATCCTTGGTTAATATTCATTCAAGAGCTTGAAAGGCCTTAGAGGCAGTGTAAGCGGGGTTAACCCTGTCTCTGATTGATATGTGGGGTTTAACGTCCCAAAACCACCATATGATTATGAGAGACGCCGTAGTGGAGGGCTCCGGAAATTTAGACCACCTGGGGTTCTTTAACGTGCACCCAAATCTGAGCACACGGGTCTCCTTCATTTCCGCCTCCATCGTAAATGCAGCCGCCGCAGCCGGGATTAGAACCCGTGACCTGCGGGTCAGCAGCCGAGTACCTTAGCCACTAGACCACCGCGGCGGGGCAAACCCTGTCTTTACCTCCTTGATCTTCTGCTCCCAGTCCTTGTGAGTTGGGTCCTTGATTGTTGCCATAACACACTTCACCCTAGTTCTATTCACACGCTTCACCGGACCACTTGCCCTTGGATGGTGTGCATAGTTCAGAGTGGGGGTCACGCCCATTTCCTGGCAGGAGGCTACGAAGCCGTGGGACGTGAAGGAGGAATTACTGTAACAGCTAATGCGCTCCGCAAGTTCACATTCTGTTGTGAAGTTCTGCACACATCGCAGCGCGTTTTTCGCTGAGGTGTCTCGCAAAGAGTAGAGGCGCACAAACTTGGTCAGGTTTTCCACTAGCATCAATATCCACTCGTTTTTCTTAGAACTTCTCACAAACGGAGCAACGTGGTTTACATGAACAAGTTGAAATGGTCTCTCTTTAGGTGGTATCGTGTGCAGGAGCCCAGGCTTCTTTCCTCCTGGTACCTTTCATCCTTGTCGTTCATGGGTATCTCAACCGTTCCGTCTTCGACGTGAAGTAGTATTTCCTTTTCAGTACCCGTAAGCAATATAACATTTCCTTCACTCTTATTGGTATCCACTGTCACCCAACACACAGTCCTTCAGGGCGTCACAATGGTCTCCTTTACACCAAGTGCATCCTTTGAAGGCTTGATCAGGGCATTGTCAAAGTTGAAAACAGAAAATTATCTTCGTAGCCAATCCTCAGTTCATCTTCGACGTGTGGGTATGCTATGTGGTCCTGTTCCGTCCAACTCCTAGCAACCAGCATGTCCACGGCAAAGGCACTGTTGTGAACTACAAGTACATTGACCTTACGGCATAACATATCATCAATTTCTATGTCAACTTTAAAAAGGTTCCGATAGACTGTACTATAGTGGTGTCAGTGCCTCCCAACCCATACAACGCCTGGGTCTTGCACACAACTTGCAGGTTGTAACGTTCAGCCGCTTGATGACGCAATATACAGTCTGAACCTCCCGGGTCAATTGTCACGGAGAGCTGGTAAGTAGAATTGATGATCGCAACCTCCAGAAACTTTGATGGACCACTGTCACTTGTAGGGTCCTCATTCACCATGAAGTTCCCAGGGAGGTTTGTCTTAGAACAGTCTTTCGCTATGTGCCCGTACATGTGACAGCGGTAGCATTTTCACTCTGACGGATCACGATTGGGAGGCTCTGGCGCTTTGTTTTTGTGGTACCCCACCACTTGCTTGGTAAGTGGCGCCTGCGTTTGTGCGCGCTTGCTCGGCTGGACGCATGGCACTGCAAGATTTCGAAAGCGAAGTCTTCGCATAGGGTGTCGCGGTACCTGGTTCACCACCGCGTGGCTTGGCCCCAGTATGCTGTTCCATTCTAGCTTCGGTTATTCGCTCCAGTCTTCACAAATCTGCCAACAATTCGTCCTCGTCCTTGTGATCCTTCACCGACGTTAAGATTCATGCCTCATTAAACCGCAATCCCACTAAAACTTCCTCTTTCGTAGCCTGCATACCAAGGCTTAATGCTTTGCAATATATTACCTTTTCAAGGAACTATGCCGTGATGGATTATCCCTTCATCTGGGCTCTTTCCTGTGTTTGCTTTCACTGTTCGGCCGTACATTTCTAGCCCACAAAGGCCTTTTGAAAGCTACATTGAAGTCCTCCCACGTAGTAAGGTCATGGACGCGGGCCTGAAGCCAGAATCTAGCAGGTCCCTTCATGGTAAATCTGGCGTTTTCGAGTCTGAAGCTGTGCGGCCAGCCGTCTGGGACCACCATGAAATCGATACTTTTCAACCACGCCCCAGCTTTATGGCATCACGACCACTCCCAATTCAGGGAGTGCTCGTGATGCGGTGCTATAGACGAGAGCACGCCCATCTCGCACCCAGGCGCCTTTGGCGGTATACCCTCGCTCCCAGAGACGCCATGGTTTGTTTGGAACTGCCAAGACGCGCCTTGCTAGCATAGCATGCAGTGGCTCTGGGAGTTTAAAATGCGAAAAAAGTGCCTGTTCACATTGGGCTCGCTTATTAAATGTCATCTGCGTACCACTGCGCTGTCATCTGATGCGACAACAACCAGCGCAAAAGTAAGAGATTGCTGAGCACTGCATGTGAAGTTCACAGCGCATCGCGGGAATCGTGCCGGTGCGGGGTTTTGCGATACCGTCCACAACGAAAAACGCTGAGCTCCGCTGCCTCAGGATATAATCGCAATCGCCAGGAAAAACTACGAGCCCAATAAGGTATACGAGCAAGTATACCTATTGCGTTTATTCAAGCGCGACTCCAGCTGTTCCACTTGACAGTAAGCGATTTGCGTGGAGTATGCCTGTAGTATGTGGAACAAAGCTATTGCCGTACTCTTTCGCGGGCCGCATTTTAATAACATGATATACGTATTACGACTCCCGCGTCGTTGCGGGCACCGCACATGTTTAGTACAACTGTAACGGCGTACTATCGCTATGCAAAGAGACGTGAACGGCGTGGAAATCATGGCTTTCATCTCAGTCGAACTGCGACATGCCTTGACTGTCACTAGGTGAATCTGCATTTGCTTTCGGCCGGCGTCACCGTACCGTTTTAAAATCTTGTTCTGGCTGGCACTTTCGCACCGCGTGTGTGTTCTGAGTGCTCGGCAGGACTGGTAATCGATACACATGCGGTGCATGAGCGTAAGTTGGAGCCTGATTCTAGCGCTACGTTGACACCGACTTACAGCGCAAATTCTGCCTTGCCACAGCCAAGGCACGCCGCAGTTAGCGCTTTCCGCTGTTCGTGTTTCTTTCAGTCGGTTAATACGTACCTGATGAAGTTGCTTTTGTAGTCTGCAATACACGTGCTGCAGACATTGATTGATTGATATGTGGGGTTTAACGTCCCAAAACCACCATATGATTATGAGAGACGCCGTAGTGGAGGGCTCCGGAAATTTTGACCACCTGGGGTTCTTTAACGTGCACCCAAATCTGGGTACACGGGCCTACAACATTTCCGCCTCCATGTGCTGCAGACATTACGGACTGTCGAGGAAGGCCTCTTCGATGTTTCACACGAAATCAGCATACTAAATTCCAGCAAAGGAACAGCGCGAAACATGCTTACAGCCGGACTATAGGGTTGTGAAGTTTCGCGTTTTTTTTGCAGAGCGTATTCTCTCATTGCAGTTTAGGGTGTTGCTCCGCCACACTTGCAACAGATGGTGCCACACTTGTCAATATGGCGGCAAGCACTGAGCTCGCTGTGTGTTGGTGTATATTGTGGTGGTAGTGATTAGAAGAGGAAGACACCTAAATTTTGCAGCTCAGTAGGGAGCACGGCGCAGCTATATAAGGGGTCGCGCTGCACGCATCGTACGTGCGTCCAAGCGCTATCCTCCGAAGATGCGATAGACTTGTTTCCCACACCAATCAGATTCAGATTCGCTCATTTACGCTGCTTCTTTCTGGCTTGAGAAAATGCCACCGCCGCGTCACAGAGCAGCGCATGCAGAAATGTTGCAGTGACACTTCCCCATTGGTTGCCCGCATAGCGCCACCAACGGCGACACGCTATCTGAAAACACCGTATATTTCACAGATACAGCGTGACTGCCAACGTTGTGAACATGAGGAATGCAAGACGCCGCCCCACGGATCTGTAACTGAACAAAAGTTACCTCATATGAGTTTCGTCATGAGGCACTGCATGAGGGGCTACTCTCCCCCATTACCTCGAAGCACACCCGAAGGCTAGACGCTGGGAGAAAGTGGCAACGGCATCATCAAATTGATGCCATTTATTTCCCTTAGAGATGCCTTGCTCGAATGCAGATTGGTCGTAATGCTTGTCTAAGGTTCGAGAATTCGTACCCTCGATCCCGATAGCGTCGAAACGTGACAGTGGGATACGCCGATGTTCGTAGCGGAACCATGACTCACGGCGAACAGCGCGCTAAACGGGGAGCAAAAGTCGCACTTTAAAAGGGCCTTGCATCATCCATCCTAAAGTAGTTTTGATCGCAGTTATACTTACGCTGATGTGATCTGTTTTCCCAGTGGTGACTCGCCAATAAGCGTCCGATCCGATAAGGGCACTTATCTCTTCGGGTTGCCAGGCTGTCATCTGCGTTGTACCCCCGTTCGTCGAGCCGGTGCTAAAGTTTGCGGTTGAGTGGTGGGCTTGTGACGGTGCCTCTTTCCAGAATCGTTAGTCGTCGAACTCGCTGCGCAGTAGTACGTTGACACGCTCTGTGAAGATTTGTCTTGCTGATCTTGAGCCGCTGAACGTGACGAGAAATAGCACTTCTTTTCCCGTGACATAGAACTGAAGAATCTTTGACAGGTCTGCACGAGTCTATGAGCGTTGACTGCCGCTATCGAACAGTAATCGCACTAGGAGTCGTCGGTCTCCCAACTCTGACCAAATTCGGCCTGTCTTCAGTAATACAGGAGTAGATTTGGTGTGACTGTTTTGGGCGGTCGTGACGGTTCGCATGATACCCGACGGGGTTTCGTGAGATGTACGTGACTCTTTTTTGGCCTTGGATGTCCTGCTGGCTTGGATAACTCGCAGATAATCGTCAGTTAGCTCCACTGGCAGCTACCGAACCAGAGGTCGATATGTTTTCGGCACAATCTCGCAATTTGATTGCGTGTTCCACAGCGAAAGCAAATTGGTGTGCTGCAGTCTTGCTCGCTTCACCTCAGCCGATAGGATGGCGTTCCAGACAGTGATAGCATTATCGTTGGTTTTACATAGTGGGCACGGCCGTCTAACAGGCAGTGTAGATCCGGTTAGTGCAGACACTGATGGCATGCGTTCTACGGCATACATTTCTTTTGATATCTGGGTCCCGGGCTTGTCTTGCGACGCACGACGAGACTGTAGCTGGCCCTCCTCGCGGATGTTCCCTTGAGTGCGGAGAAACGTTAGTAAATCCTCGGCTAGCCGTATTCGGTCTTCATGGGTTTCGTCGATGCTGAGGGAGCAGTTCGATTCTTCGGATTTCTGCATGTACATAATGGCAAGATCCTCTGGCAGACATTGCACCAGGACACGATTTAAGACCACGGCGTACTCGTCAGGCGCAACTCCGACGCTCCCAGCGAAAGCATGCAGCGTACTATAAGTGCACACACAAAGGCACCCAGTGAACTCAAACCCAGTTCTAAAATATTCCTATGCATCTGTTGAAGATGTACCCAAATGCATATAGCAGACTATTGAGAAGAGTAAGCCGTACCATTTTTCCATTCGGCTTCTTTAACAAAAATTAGCTAACTCATTTAGGAATAAAGCTGGGTGCAAAAATGCAATAAGAAAGTTTAAAATCAAACTTTAAAACGTGTGATTGGACAGTTTCTAATAAATTTATCTATCAAGTATCAGCGTTCTCTTTGTTGCAGATAGCCGCGAAGTTATTAAAGGTACAGGTAGAAAAAACATTGTTGATCCCTATTTTTGGGAATCGGTATAACACGAAAGCAAAAGGTGTGCTGGCCGAGCTAGTTGAGCATTCATTGCACCTTGTTTCGCCACATAGGCGAAGGAATGAATGCTGCAGTAACAAATTGCAATGTCACGCGAGGAACGGCAAGAAGCTCGAAATTCGCAGCGCACACCTCAAGCAAAAAACACGCACGTAAGAAGGATACACAAGACGAGCGCGGGCAGAGAACTATCACACCTCGACACTTAAAGCACGGTGCTCAAACAGAAAGAATAAACGCACGAAACGAGCGCACAAGTATACACATAGACGAGCGCAAACAAGGGTCACATTATTACTTTGTTTGTGTGTGAGGAGCGTGCTCTTTTCGTAAACGCGGCTGTGGCGGCAAACGAAGTGACATTCGCGCTGTCTTCTAATTATTGTAACTTCAAAGAAATATTGCGGTGGAAGCACATGAGGCACACAGAACCCGAATCCCCAGGTAAGCGCCTGCGTGCGCGAGTGAGCCACTACGCTAAATAATATTTACACGCACATTGACCGCGCCATGTGGGGGCACGCGAGCACACCAATGCGTGCGTTGCTGCGGCACGACGGTCTTCCAGTCACGCCGTGCACGCGGCCAGCAACTGCGGCGGACACCTCTTAAGGGGGTGTCAGACCAGTTCTCCAGGACCAAATAAAGTTCATTTCGCTTCACAACTTTTAGAGCGCGCGCGCACAATGCGCGCTCGTCATGCCATCTCGCTACTAATGACGATAAGTGCCGAGCTCTGAGAACCGCCAGCGGTGCATGGTGTACATGAATAGCTCGCCATTAACAATCTGGAGAAGGGTCGCTCGGCGATTTACTGGTTAGCGCAGCGCGCTCAGAAGTGCGAGGTTGCTGGTTCGACACCGCACTGGGGAACTTTCCCTTTTCGCTTCCTTTTTCCTTGCAATCTGTTAGCAAATATTTTACAGCGTCATATCCGTGACGGAAATACGTCACGGATCCATGGCGAAGCCCGCCATAAGAAAAGCTGTCTTCTTCCTAAGCACCATGAGGAAAACGAACAAAGCGAATAAATGCGGGGTCCTCTAAACCGCTAATGGTGCCTAAATGCCCGGGCCACATTGCAATGCGGAACCGCAATCACTCCCGGTATAACAGATGGAGTGCCTCAAGCGCTATTGCTTGCAGGTTGCTAAGTCTGAATCATGAAGTGTATTAGTGGAGACAAGGTTTCTTGCAGCAATGTTTTTTGGAGTGGAACCTAAACTAATTCTGCCTTCTAGGATTACCGGCACTGCCATACACATCGGAAACAATCGGAGCTTCCAGTTCAAACACCAGTTAAAGTAAAAACAACTGGAGTGATCAAATCACGCGATAGCCCTTCGGAAGCGTCGATAAATGATCGCTCTAACCGCTTCGCCGGTGTTTGGCGAGATCTTGCGAAAGTCTTACGGAGGCCCGTGCACCGCTAGCACAACAAGACTCCGTTCCTGTCAAGCCTCGCTGATAGATGTCGGCGCTTCCGCAAATGTCAAGAAGCCGGGACGCACGCGTTCTTATACACCCTTACGAGCGCTCGCCAAAGCCGCGTATAGGTGCTGGCTAGACAGGGAGGGGGGTTGTAAGCGCTATATAGAAGGGGCTTACATACACTATATATTTATATTTATATAGCGCGTCGGTACGAGCCCATTAGCGGCTTCCTGCTGGCGCTGTTGACATTTCGACGTCAGGGCACTTCCGGAGTGAAAATCTCGGTGACAGCGCAGCGACTTTCCAGCGAGCTATTGTCTTTGGCCTGAAAAAAAAATATTTCGAGCCATTCACTTCTGAACACACGATCAGTGTTTGAACAGCGGATGGTGATGGCCGCTCCACGAGGCGCAACGATGGCACTTGTGCGTGTGGGCGAAACGCCTTCGGCGGTGAATGGCGAAGCCAACGTGGCAGGGAGTGGTGTTAACAGAGGCGCTTAAGCATGGTACGACGCGATTCCGGGGCTCCATGTGGGCTTTTCTAAAGAAGCTGCAGGTTTGCGTCACTGGGAAGAGTCTTCCGAGTAGGAGATTACCGAGTGTACATTTCACTAAATGTATGTTCCATGTTGCGGTGTTCACCTATAATCTCGCTTTCACGAAATAGTGGCTATATAACGGAACATCAAAGGCTTGCTAGTTGAGAGAGCGATCATGCACTACCTGCTCTAGGAGGAGGAGGACATGGAGCAACGCTAACCAGCATATTCTCGAGAACTGCTTGCTTAAACTTTGGCACAGCGTCACGACATGTGCCCTGAGCTTTACTAAAGTTCGAATGAGACTTGGTTGAAGCGCGTTCAGGCCGTACCGCCACTTGCAGTTTGGTCGACAACATTTTTAACAAGTCGCATTTTTGTTGAGCGGGGAGGGGATCGTAGTGCAACAGACGGCAGCTTTCGAATAGCAAGCAGTACCTACTGCAAACTATGCGGTGATGTGTCGGGTATTGCGACTCTGGTTTCGTATCTGTGTTGATAAGTTAAAATCTCCGAAGCAGCCAGGCGAGCCCGCAGTGGACACTTCGTTTACACCAACTCCCAACAGCATTGCTGAAATCGTAAATTATGCTGATAACTTCAACACTCTTTCGAGCCGAGTGCAGTTTACGTCTATCTTCTATTCTTCAAGTATCACGCTGCTCCCTCTTACTCTTACCACATTTCCATACGTGCATTTCCTTACGAACACTGATAATTAATCATGAAAGTTCAGCAAAAGACAAGCATCTTGAGTTCAAGCTGTGCACTAAGCTACAACACAATATAAGCGTACAAAAAGGAACCTTAATCTACGCAAAAAGAGGACATAAGGTCTCTTAAGTGTTGTTGCTTAGGGCAACTACGCATGGGGGCAAATGTCCGCTGTCTCAAAGCTATTTTAAATCTGAAGGAACCCAAGGTTAAAAAAAATAAGCTTTTTGATGTCTCTACTTTTTCACAGCCACGTCTGCGCGAATAAAGCTAAGATAATAAGATAGCATTCCACCATTGCTGATTCCTTAATGCTTCGCAATGGCACTCCTACCATGCTAAATGTAAGAATCAGTAAAGCACAGACCCCTGATGAGTCTTTGAAGGGCTCTTGAAGACAGTCCAAAAATTCACAGCACCAAAAAGAAATTAGAAAAAAAAACGTTAACAGAAACAACAACATTCCCAAATATGCATTTTTTTCGAAGTATCGTTAGAACAGTTGAGTGCGGCGTTAAATCGGTCAAAAGCAGAGTGAACAAAAACCTGAATAGTGTTGTTATGGGGGCACATTTCCGGTGGCTTGGTAGAACGGAATATTTGTTTATATCAATGCACAATTCAAGATCTTCAAAGTTTGGGAAAGCGCAAGAAGCCTCATGTCGCATATACTAAGAAAGAAGAAAAAAAGATAACAGAAAGAAAAAGAATAGAAAACAAAATTTAAGCGAATAAGAAGCAGCCGGTAGATGTGTCCGTCGCGCTAATTAGAACTTGAAAATTAGGATAAAATTAAAGAACGCATCGTAACTTGATGAACGTACCAACAATCCGCTTTCACCTAATGACGCGTAACAATAAAACACCTCGCTTTACACTTCGTTAACGCTGCTTTAAACAAACGACAAAAATTCTGAGTGAAATGCGAAGAGACAGGAAAAAAACATCGCACGAAAAGGGCTCTGAGCAGCAACGACGAAAATGCAACAGGGTATTGCCGTGAGAGAGGGAATCATTTTAATGAAGTGCCGGAGAAGTTTGACTGGTTTTTCCTCTGGCATGCTACTCCAGGTACCGTGTGATGACAATGACACATACAGTGATAAACGCATAACACATCTAGTCACACACGTGCACTACATTAGTTACAACGTTTTGTTGAGGCCTGTGGCCCGTAAGAACACCCTGGAGCTGTTCTACCATGAACCTAGAACATCTGTCAAGTGCAAGTTTATCGACATGTGGGGTGTAACGTCCTAAAACCACCATATGATTATGCGAGACGCCGTAATGGTGGGCTGTGGAAATTTTGGCCACCCGGGGTTCTTTAACGTGCGCCCAAATCTGAGCACACGTGCCCAAAGCATTTTCACCTTTACCTAATATGCAGCCGCCGCAGTTGGGATTCAATCCGGCGACCTGCGGGTCAGCAGCCGAGTACTTTAGCCACCAGACCATCATAGTGGGGCGTCAACAGCCAGTTTGTGTACAGTTGTAGTTTCAAGGCCATCTTCGGAGACTTTCTCTCAGATGCGTAAATCGTGCACTCACAGAGGATGTGATTGATGTCTTTCACGACGTTACATTGTACACACGATGGTGAGCCTGACAATCCAATTTTGTTCACATGTATTTGGGCCTCCCGATTCGCCATGCCACTTTAGTATGCCGCGAGACCTAAACAGGCAAGACCAAACATGGTTACACCGCATCCAATTAAACGTCGCATATGCGAAATACTTTAGAGTATTGTTGAGTTGGATATGCTGGTTAATGTGAATCAGAGTCTCGGTTCGAGCTAGTTAATAAAGAGACATGAAGACGGCAAGCGCGCGAAGACAAAAAAAAAAAGTGCGTCGTCTTCTTGTGCCGTCTTCTTTAGCGCCGTTTCTATAATATATTAAGGTTTCCAGCCCATAGAAGCTGTATATAAGAGCTGCTGCTGTTTTGTTCTTGAAGGATAGCAAGTCGGGAATGTTTTACACGTTTTGACGCTCTGAACATCATCATTACTGTTGCCTATTGGTTTTCTAGTCTTTGTTTACGCACACTGGTGACCGAAATTTCGAAGACCACGGTAGTGCGTGACGAATGAGGCGCCTTCTCACGGCTTCTAGAGAAGCTCATCTGCGCCGGCGGCGCAAGCTCCTTCTTTTCTGCTTGCTAGACAGCGCTTTCGCTCCCTTCAACAGCGCGCACTCGAAACGCCAGAAAAATTGCAAGGTGCCGCTTTTGCAGTCGCTGCAGAAGCACCGAACGATTAATGACGTCACGACAAAAATATCTAACTTGTAGTGACGAAGCTCGGTGTGTGCCGCTTCTGCGCTGTAGTTCCAGGTGCTCCACCGCGGTGAAAACACGTGTATTGCATCAGTTTTGGTACCGAGCCGCTCTTGGCGAAGCACCCATGTTGTCACCGCCATGAAACCCCTGCAACGAAGGCAAGGAAAAGGCGCGCACCGAGCACTGATGCACTGCCACTTTTTTTTTTTTTTTCGCGATCTCCCCGCTCAGTGCTTGGGCGGTGACTGCAGAAGTAACACCTTGCGACTTTTTTTTTTTGCGTTCTGGTGTGTGCGCAGTTCAAGGGAGCGAAAGCGCAGGCTGGCAGGTAGAAAGGATGTACTTGCACTGTGCACGCACATGAGCTTCTCTGGTAGACGTGAGAAAGCGCCGCTTCGCTGTTCGCCACGCGGTCCCGTGGTCTCCTAAATTTGTTCGCCACTGTTCACATAAAAACTGAACGTTTTCGACATTAATTTTACTAATTGCATACGCTGTCCGTACGTCCTTGCTGAAGTTTTCGAAGTACCGATCCAAACCTGTACCGAACAGTGTGGCCCCGCCGTGGGGTCTAGTGGCTAAGGTACTCGGCTGCTGACCCGCAGGTGACGGGATCAAATCCCGGATGCGGAAGCTATATTTCCGATGGAGGCGGAAACGTTATAGGCACGTGTGCTCAGATTTGGGTGCACGTTAAAGAACCCCAGGTGGTAAAAATTTCCGAAGCACTCCACTACGGCGTCTGTCATAATCAGATCGTGGTTTTGGGACGTTAAACCCCACATATCAACCAATCAATTAATCCGAACAGTGTGGGGAAATATCACGACGTCTGCCTTTCCAATACCTTATTTAATCAAGTTCCCACAAGCCCCACTAGTATGTTGCTGTTCGCGATACTCCAGCGTTGTAGCAAAATCTACAGGGTTTTGTACATTGACGAGGTGGCGCATATGCTGCGTCCCAGAGGAATTCCACACCATCGAACCACCGTTGCCAAAGCTTCTGCAACAAGCATCAGAGCATCCCCACTCGATCCTCATCCTTCCTTCAAACGGAGGCTCATCGACCGCTGCAACCGACCCTCGCTGGTATTTTGGGCGTGCGGGAGCCGAAAAGAGAGACTGCTTTTTCGATGCTCTGTAGCAACTCAGCTCTCCGCCCATTAGTCAAAAGCAGCCGTAGGGGCTTATCATTCCATTCCTTGTAGGAGAAGCGGGGAAAAACCGCTCTTCCTTCAGCGCATTTCAACCTCTAGGTATGTACCGCACACGCCGCAGTGGCCTAACCTGCATAGTAAACGAAACCAATGCGCGAGATGTTCGAGTTACTTCCATTTTTTCTGTCTGTCCTCTGCGAAAGCTCTCCTCAGCGCAGCTATCCCCGGCCATTCGTTTTCATTCACTGGGGAAACGAAGATGCGTCGCCCGTTGGTGCGACTACCACATTCAGCCTTGGCGCCTCGTGCTCTGAGCCTACATGCCATCGTTCGCAGTTCCATGGACGCGGTGCGCTGCAACGTGCCGAATGTTTTATTGATTAGTTGGTAACAATATTATGAGGTTTCGGGGAGCTAGTTTCCTTTGCGCACATTGCAAGGCGTCATATGTAGACATGAATCTATCTTTCAGGAACCAAGGTATAGTGGTATTTGCTACGTATACCCTTCGATGAATTAACAACCAGCCTAGGCAAAATGAGGCAGCTCATTCGAGGTGTTCTTCGCAAGGCAACAACAATTGTCGTTATGTGCAACATTAATGATATACTTTTTCTTACTACCAGCTAATAGGGCAAGGCGCGGTTAATCTAAGGAAGAATTGTTAATGCAACTTTAAACTCCGCTAAAAGAGAACAACAGCGAAAGGCTATGCATCACGTTCCAGGATGCTTGTATATGTGATAGCTCACAAAAAACGCCACTTAAAACCGCCTCTAATAAACACAATACTGCAGCTACTGCACCCTAAATGTTTGCAGTGTTTCTATGAGATCATGCTGATTTTACGAGTGGCCACAGAACATTTTTCCACACTATTGAGTAGCAAGCGTTGGGCAGGACACTTCGTACGAAGAAGAAAAGCGGTACAAGCCAAGCTGCGTATTCAGCACCACCCTTGCATCTTCAGGTCTCTGAAACATCTCACCATCAGTTTACTGATAGTACGATGTTTCAGAGAACATTCACGCAATGAGTTCTGCCAAATGTCTCGAAGAGGAGTCTACCGCAGATATACTGTGGGTCATAGGGATGCCGTTTACATAGGTTAAAAGTATGTCACCGAAAAAAAAAATGTCCCAACCTCCCCAAAGGGAATCGTAAGGAAATGCATATACATTGCGTAGCATCTATAATGGCGTTTCGCACGTGAGAACCCAGCGTTAGAAGACTAATGGTATCTTTTTCAGGGGCGAAGCTTCTTATGGCGTGGCTTGTGCGTCCCTCGTAGGATGTAACCACCAGTGGCACGTACCCGAAATAGGTATAACATTTGACCTCCAAGGTGGTGCCGGTGAGAGATTTCTTCTGTGCGTTGTTTAACAATAAAAAAAATAGTGCTCAATGTACATGCCAATGGCTGCTAATAGGGAATGAGAGACAGGAGCATTCGGCTTTTAGTCAACGCGCACGCTGCCATCCCCATTAGCAGCCATTGGCATGTACATTAAGCGCTATCAGACAAGAAAGGGCTGCTACATTATACTCGCTGGGTGTAACCTCCTTAGTTTTAGAAAGCTTTAGCGAGCGTTGAGCCACAGGGCCATGAATACAATGAACTAGTATATACCATGAATTAATTCGAGGTGGTTAAAGGGGGGAAGCAGATACGAAGCGCAAGCCGTAAGAAATTAAAAGCTGAATGCTCCTGTCTCTCATTTCACATTAGCAGCCACTGGCATGTACATTGAGCACTATCTGACAGGAAAAGGTTGCTACGTTATACTCGCTGGGCGTAACCTCCTTGGTTTTAGAAAGGTTTAGCGAGCATTGGGCCGCAGTGCCATGAATACAGTGAGCTAGTATATACCATGAACTCAAGGTGGTTGAAGGTGGGAAGTAGACCCGAAGCGCAAGCCGTAAGAAAGTGTGCGTGTGCCACCTCTCGTTTAGTCCTTGGAATGTCCACTGAATGGCGGTGCTTCTATATGAGGAATATATTATAAAAAGATGCGAGATGGTGGGACTTGGAGTGTTGAATAGTTGGACGAACGGACACACAGACAGGTGCATGGATGGATGCATGAACGGACGCAGGGGCGGATGCATGAACGATCGCAGGGACGGGCGCACGAACAGACGCATGGACGGTCACACGGACGGACGCATGGACGGACGAATGCTTCGCCCCACTCTCCATTATTCACTCCGTGGATATGCTGCCATTTTTTTCTTACACCATGCAGCCAATAGCACCGTTTGCCGCGCGTGGCGCTTTTATGTCGCGAAAAACGTGGTATGCGTTTCCAGCTTTAGCCGCTAGCCTGTATGGTTAAACAATATAATGAAGTGAACAAAACAGAGTTTTCGGCTTGGCGTTCGCATTTCACAGCGTCGCCTTGAGCATGCATTTCCGGATGTTCTTGAGAGGCACCCAGACTGCGAACGGCTGAGAGTGAGGCGCGAGCGGACGAGAAGGTGGGGTGCAGAGAGGAGAGAGAGAGAGAGAGAGAGAAAGAACGCTGAGAGAAGGAGCGGTGAAGCACTGAACGTACCTACTCATATACTCTCTCGCACCACATGCTCCCGTTGCTAGGGGCGAGGATAAGCGCATGCACCCGAAGCTGTTGCTATGGTAGAAGGTGGTGGAAGAATCTAGACGAACGCCTGACGTAGCCCTACTACAAAATGCATTTTCATTTAAAACACCCTTTTGTGTATTTTCAACATACACGAGTATAAGCATAACCGTACCCAATGTCTGCAAGCTTAACTGCTAGATCAAGCTCTCTTCATCGTATTGTAACAGGCTATCCTGGCATTTAATGAATAGAAAAAAAGCGTACCGGGACCTGTTGTGGGAGCCAGTGCTCGCCGCGGACAGCCTGGGTGAGCATAAGAAGCTGGTGAGCTGGACCGATGCCAATGAAATGCCCATAGACTACAAGGGCGGAGGTGGACACCTGGAAAGAGTGAAACAAGCCATAGGTTCTTCGAGCGCTTATTTTTCTCTCTCTCCTCTCTCTCTCTCTCTCTCTCTCTCTCTCTCTCTCTCTCTATATATATATATATATATATATATATATATATATATATATATATATATACGTCTCTATTTTGATGAAAGACGTATGTGATAGCTCAAGAAAATAAAATTAATACTAAATTCCGCCTATAACAATGACTAGCAGTGTAAAAAGCGTGTTGAATCATGCATAGCTACAGAATTAAGTCATATTGAACTTTCACGTTACGAAATAATGATCGCAATAATATTCTACACACACTGCCGGTAGCATTGTTCTGTTTTGGTGGACAGGACGCGCTCTGACTCACAAAGCTTGAATTTTTTCTTGTGTACAATAACAATGATCATCCTCGATATTCTCCGAAAACTTTGTGCAGGAGAACATCACCGCAGCAAAATACTGAGGCTTTGTGTTACAAAACATCAATACTCCGTGGTTATTCCTTTGGTGGTTGACAACCAGTGCTATGCAGAAGAAATAGTGCTCCATCGAAATGGTTCGGGGCACAAGGCTTTCTACATACTTGTTCTGCGACAGAAGCACCTTGTTTCACAGCATAGGTAATACTCTATGCTTCGGTGCTGCCATAAAAGTCACATGATCTCTAATGCCCTCCCCGAAGACTGCTCAATGCGAAATCCATCTTATTTGTTTTTTACCCCCCACCCGATGTTCTCCTGCACCAAACTATAGGGAGCCTACATGATCACTTCTGTTAGGTTGGAGACAACTCAAAAAGTGCTTTAAAAAAGTCAGCCAAAATCGGCACGCCATCGGGCATGCTGTTGCCACCTTCCGCCAAATGTAACAAAATTTCTTGTGCACCACCTTTTAGTGACCAGCATGTAGTCATGTTGTTACATGAAACGCATCTCATGATTTTCATGTTTGCACCAGTCACATACATTCCTCATTCATCCCTGTCCCGTAATACCAAACTTGGTATATGTGAAGTTAGCGAAACGGCCATGAGCGCATCATGAGCGTGGCAAGTAGTCATGTTTTTCCATGACACGCATATCATGACTATCATGCTTGCACCAGTCACATACCTTCGCCATCCATTGACGTCCCGTAGTACCAAGTTTAGTATATGTGATGCTAGCAAAACGGCCAAGAAGCACCTCCTTAAACTTTGATGCGGCAAGCTATTTATATTTACTACATACCGCTGGCGATGGCCATCGCGGGGGAACTATTGTGTTTTCAGCATCACCCACGAGGTGACGCAATGAGCGCGCGTCTCCGAATTGTCCCGACCTGGAGGCGTGCGCTCTCATCTCCCACGCGTACTTTACCCCAAGGAGTGGGGGGGCGGGGTGAATGCTCACGCGTGCGTGCGCTTATCTCACGTTCTCAAGGAACGTACGTCTTGGGCTTCCACCAGAACGATTTTGTTGTTACCGGACGCACAAAAGTCACTGCACGCCCTGCACAGTTTCCGTTTGCGAAGAGGGCGCTTTTCAAACACAGCGTTGTAACAACAGAGACACTTATTCGCGTTCATCTGTACTTGTGAGTATGTTTCATGCGTCATTTAAGTGAGAAACGCGGGGGAGGTTTCAATCTGCTTGCCATTTTTCACGTGACCTTCCAATTCATTGCTATATTTAGGTATCATATTCATAGCTTCGCCTTTGCAGAAACTCTGTGACTTTTTTTATTTATAGCCCTGCCCGGCGAAGTTTACTCTCTTTCTTTCATTTCCCTCCCACTCCCACGGGGACAGCTGCACTGGGTCTCCGTTGTCTCACTCTGCGTAAGCTACTATACATATTTCTCTTTATCTCGTGGTCGGCCACTGCTTCGTCAGTACTTTTAAATGCGAAGCATTTCTTAGCGAAATTCGGCGACATTGAGCATATCTATCTATCTATCTGTCTATCTATCTATCTATCTATCTATCTATCTATCTATCTATCTATCTATCTATCTATCTATCTATCTATCTATCTATCTATCTATCTATCTATCTATCTATCTATCTATCTAGCCGCGTATGACTTTTAGCTCTCCTGGTCGCTTCAACATAGGTATCGATACCGAAATTGGTATGACATAACATGGTTGTAAGGCGAGCATAAGGGTCTAGTCATGACATGAAAATCTTGATTTGTATCTCATGGATCTCAAAATTTACACTTCATAGTCTTGCCGCTCTTGCGGTGGTTTCGTTCAAACTACTTGTTGCGAAATTCGTATGGTATAACATGACTGCATGTCGAACACAAGCGACAGACCCTAACATGAAAATCATGACATCCGTATCATGTAACAACATGACTACAAGCCAACTCATGATGCGCTCGTGGCCATTCCGCTAACTCCGCATATACCCAATTCGGTATTACGGTATGTGAATTGATGATGGAGGTATCTGACTGGTGCAAACGATAATCATGAGAAGCGTGTCATGTAAAAACTTCACTGCATGCCATGCTCATGATGCACTCGCGGCTGTTTTGCTAGCTTCCCATGCACCAAATTTGCTATTACGGGACGTGAAAGAATGGCGAAGGTATGTGACTGCTGCAAACATGATAATCATGAAATGCGTGTCATGTAAAACTTGACTACACGTGATGCTCATGATGCACTCGAGGCCGTTTTGCTAGCTTCACATATGTCAAATTTGGTATTACGGGACGTTAATGGATGACGGCTAGGCGTATCAGCTGTAGGAGGCAACAGGGTGCTAGCCCCCCCCCCCCCCCACCAAGAAGAGGAAGGGGGGCTGAGCCCCTCCACTTCCGACAGTGGTTAATGTTAGCTGCACGATAGGGAAACAAACAACTAAGGCGACGTTTTTTTTTTGACTACAGTAATTACTCAGTTATAATGTTACAAGGAGATCATTATATTACGAGAAAATGTTACATATAATGAAATATTTCCGACAATTGTGATGTGAAGATTTTTTTACTAGGCTCTTTGCGGTTCGGACCGCTGTACAACGCTTTCTCGCCTTTTGCTGCAGCATTGCAGAGCCGGATAGCCCTGAACACAACACTATAATATTACATCACTGGCTCATGCTTTTATTCTGCTGTGCCTGGCTGGCTGATGCAGCTACAGGTAGGAATGAGCAAAGTATCTACGGACTAATGAAAACACTTGCCGCTTTCCGAAAATTATTTTCTTCCGTAGAAAAGAAATAGCATTACCGCTGTTCTGTCGAAGCTGTTGTGAGCCTATGAGTGTGATCAATGCTTTTCAGTGTTTGGTTTTGCTGTACTTAAAGAGGAAAAAAAAAACGTTTGCACTTCAGTCTCAGATCAACCAAACCAGTGATCAGTTTCGCTTATGGTACCTTGTAACGGTGGCAGCAGCTTTCACAGTGGTGACGAATGAAACAGTGGAATCGAGCAATAGGAAGCTCAGATTTCAATCTTTTCTTGAAACTTGATCCCACGAAGTCCATAGTTTTTCGCACTAAGTGGACTTGAATAAGTGCACACTGCAGAGCCGCTTATTCTTCTCTCTTTCTCGGCAAGTATTAACTAATTGTATGTATTCAGAGAGATGCGAGGTGACGCATTAAGAATCGTGGTCATTTCCACAAATTGCTGTGATGTAAGAGGCGCTTCCTCTGAGATGATCGCGCAACGCACGTATCCTCCGTGTACATCTCCCACCATCATATAGACGTGACAACGTTAATATATATCCCATCACTGTCCATTTGCATATTTCTGCGCCTACCCCATACTTTGTAGAAAAAAACTCTCTTGTCTGCAATTTTTTCATAGCCATATCGCACAAGTGATTACGCTATCCTGCGGAAACTTTGGAAGACATAAACATTTTCGCACGTTCGTTCGTCGTTTCTTCCCGCATATATATATAGGGAGAGAGAGAGAAAACATAGAGAGAGGGGTAGCGGGGAAGGAAGCGCACTGGCCCTGTAGTAAAAAACGGAAGCAAGAAAGCACGACGTACGACGAAACACCTTTTAATAATCACAAACGTTTCGGCTGGCCCACCAGCAGAAACACACACACACACACACACACACACACATATATATATATATATATATATATATATATATATATATATATATATATATATATATATATATATATATATATATATATATATATATATATATATATATATTCCTAAGGGAAAGTACAGGAATTCACAATGTCGCTGCAGAACAAGTAAACGGCTCTTAGTGAGGAAACCAACCTTAGCGTAGATACAATGAGATAATCTGACGAGTATCTATACGAAGTGTGCAGTGGAAGTTGGAGGCAGGGTTGTTAGACAGCACACTGGCAAGCTTTCCCAGGAGACGAAGAACCTAATTAAGAAGCGTCAAATCATGAAAGTGTCAAGTACAACAGACAAAATAGAACTGGCACAGCTTTCAAAGTTGATTAATAGGCGTAAAGTATGCGATGTAAGAAGGTATAACATGGAGAGAATTGAACACGCTCTGAAAAACGGAGGAAGCGTCAAAGCAGTGAAGAGGAAACTTGGGATAGGCAAAAGACGGATGTATGCACTAAGGGACAAAGAAGGCAAAGTAACTACCAATATGGATAGAATAGTTAAAATAGCGGAGGAGTTTTACAGATATTTGTACAGTAGCCGAGAAAACCACGACCTTAATACTATAAGAACTAGCAGTAACCCAGATGACACCCCACCAGTAATGATAGAAGAAGTCAGAAAAGCGTTGGAGAGCAATCAAAGAGGCAAAGCTGCTGGTGAGGATCAGGTAACATATGATCTGCTGAAAGATGGAGGACAGATTGTGTTAGAAAAACTAGCCACCCTGTTTACGAGGCGTCTCCTGACGAGAAGAGTACCACAGTCTTGGAAGAACGCTAACATCATCTCAATACATAAGGAAGGAGATGACAAGGACTTGAAAAATTACAGGCCGATCAGCTTGCTCTCTGTAGTATACAAGCTATTTACAAAGGTAATTGCTAACAGAGTAAAGAAAACATTAGAATTCAATCAACCAAAGGAACAAGCAGGATTTCGAACAGGATACTCAAGAATCGACCACATTCATACTATCAATCAGGTAACAGAGAAATGCTCAGAATATAACCAACCACTATACATAGCCTTCATAGATTACGAGAAGGCGTTTGATTCAGTAGAAATATCAGCCGTCATGCAGACACTGCGGAATCAGGGCATAGATTAAGTATATATAAAGATTCTGGAAGAAATCTATAGGGGATCAACTGCTACCATAGTGCTTCATAAAGAAAGCAACAGAATACCAATCAAGAAGGGTGTAAGGCAGGGGGACACAATCTCCCCACTGATATTTACCGCGTGCTTACTGGAGGTTTTCAGAAGCCTAGAATGGGAACAGTTAGGGATAAGAGTTAATGGAGAATACCTTAGTAACCTGCGCTTCGCCGATGACATTGCATTGCTGAGTAACTCAGGAGAAGAATTGCAACTCATGATTATGGAGTTAGACAAGGAGAGCAGAAAGGTGGGTCTTAAAATTAATCTGCAGAAAACGAAAGTAATGTACAACAACCTCGGAAAGGAGCAGCGCTTCGAGATAGGTAATAGTGCACTTGAAGTCTTAAAAGACTATGTCTTCTTAGGGCAGGTAATAACCGCAGAGCCGAACCACGAGATTGAAGTAACTAGAAGAATAAGAATGGGGTGGAGCACATTCGGCAAGCACTCTCAAATTATGACAGGTAGATTGCCACTATCCCTCAAGAGGAAGGTATATAACAGCTGTATCTTGCCGGTACTTAGCTACGGAGCAGAAACCTGGAGACTTACAAAGAGGGTTCAGCTTAAAGTGAGGACGACGCAGCGACAAATGGAAAAAAAAAAATGGTAAGTGTAACCTTAAGAGGCAAGAAGAGAGCAGGGTGGATTAGGGGAAACGGGGGTTAAGGATATCATAGTTGAAATAAAGAAGAGGAAATGGACATGGGCCGGACATGTAGCGCGTAGACAGGATAACCGCTGGTCATTAAGAGTGACTAACTGGATTCCCAGAGAAGGGAAGCTGATTAGGGGGAGACAGAAGGTTAGGTGGGCAGATGAGTAAGAAGTTTGCGGGTATAAATTGGCAGCACCAAGCACAGGACCAGGTTAACTGGCGGAACATGGGAGAGGCCTTTGTCCTGCAGTGGGCGTAGTCAGGCTGATGATATAAATATATATATATATGTATATGTATATATATATATATATATATTATGACCCCTGGGTTGAGACAGCGTTTATTCGGCCAAGGGCTCAGCAGCGAACGGCCAGTCTGAGATCGAGCGCGCACACACCCGATGATGATTGTGGGAGATACACAGTGAAGATGAGAACAGGGCCCCAGACAGATGATGATGACTATAATGCATATATGAGAAGAAGCACATAACGAATGCCCACAGTGATTCCCCCCACATCGAAGTCGTCAACCTGGCCGTAGCAAGTCAATGTTTCAGAGAACATCGCCTGAAGGGCTTCATGCGAGACACGTGCATGATCTCTGTGGTGTGGTGACGGCGGTCTGTTGGAACGACAAGTGGGGTCAGATGATAGTTATTGGGTGAATTCTGTTCAATAACTATGTAAGGCCCAATGAAGTGTGGCTGAAACTTTTCGGACAGACCAGGTGTACGCACAGGTGTGAAGAGAAGCACCTCGTCACCAGGTCGCAAGACAACAAGGCGATTGGGTGCGTCATAAATGACTTTTCGATCTTGCTGTCGTGCTTCCGTCTTGATGCGAGCACGATCGCGACACCGGGTTAGTCTTGAAATGTATTCTTCGCTGGAAGAAGGAGACGAGTTGACGTCGGTGTTGAAAAGGAAACGTCTAGGAATAAAGGAGGAAAACGTCCATTAACGAGGTAGAACGGCGAAGAACTGGTGGTGCGCTGGACAGCCATGTTGTAGGCAAAGGTGAGGAATGGTGGGAGAGTATCCCAGTTTCTGTGATCTGGGCTGATGTAGACGGCTATCATATCAGCAAGAGTACGGTGAAACCTCTCGGTGAGACCATTGGTGTGAGGGTGGTAGCTTGAAGCTGTCTTGTGTGTTATACCAGAGGTGCGCAATACTTCATTTAGCACTTCTGACAGCAACACCTTTCCATGGTCACTCAGAAATATACGAGGGGCAACGTGGCGCACAATGATGGCGTGCAGAACGAAGTCGGCAACTTCCGAAGCAGGAGGCAGTTGATATAGACGTTGTCTGTGCGTAGCGTGTCAAGTGGTCTACGGCGGTCACTATTCATCATTTGCCAGTGGATGTGACGGGAAGAGAGCCGTAAAGGTCGATATCTACAACCTCAAATGGCGTTGTGGGGCACGGAATTGTCTGTAGAGGCCCGGCCTGTGCAGTTTTCTGGATTTTACGACGCTGGCACGGGACACAGGAACCGACGTAGCGCGCAATGCTCATAGAAATACCAGGCCAATGGAAGCGAGTTTGAACGCGGTCCGGAGTTTCATTAATCCCAAGATGTCCGGCAGGCAAGTCGTCGTGGAAGGCTTTAAGCATGTCAAGTCGAAGAGAGCGTGGTCACACGGGAACCCGGCGTTGACCATCAGGGTGGTAGATGTTACGGTATAGAGAACTACATTCTCCAGCTTAATTCGCAAGAGTTGACGACGATGCCGCGCGTTATGTGGATGGGAAGCTCCTGAGAGCTGGTTCATAATGCGCCTACAGTACAGATCAGACAACTGGCAGGCGTGAAGTGTGCGCTTGTCGTCCGAAAAAAGCTGGTATATTGAGGCGAGCGTGGGCACTGCAGTAGATGTGATGGCCGAACTTTGACCGATGATGAGCTGGTTATTTGGTAGCGGGCAGCGCGAGAGAGCGTCGGCGTCTTGAAGTTTTCTACCTGACTTGTAAATGATATCGAAGTCATACTCCTGTAAACGTAGAATCCACCGACCCAAGCATCCAGACAAGTTTTTTCAACGGGGAAAGCCAGCATAGAGCGCGGTGGTCTGTAACAATCCTGAAATGACGGCCGTGGAGATAGAGATGGAACTTTTACACTTACCATACCACAGCCAAGCACTCCTGCTCAGTTACGGTATAGTTCTTCTCGGTCGCGGTAAGTACTCAACTGGCATATGCGACTACTTTCTCTTGTGAAGAGGTGTCGCGTTAGAGCAGAACGGTACCTATACCACGGCCGCTAGCGTCCGTATGTAGGATGATCGGTGCGGTATCATCAAAGTGATGGAGTACAGGTTCGGACGTGAGGGCAGATTTTAACAGGTCGAATGCCGTTTGACATTCTTCCGACCACAGAAAGGGCACGTCGTAAGCCAGAAGCTGGTGCAGTGGAGCCACCATTGATGTGAAGTTTCGTATAAAACGGCGAAAATAGGAGGCGAGACCAAGAAAACTTCGCAACTCCTTCGGCCTTTCAGGATTGATTGATTGATATGTGGGGTTTAACGTCGCAAAACCACCATATGATTATGAGAGACACCGTAGTGGAGGGCTCCGGAAATTTCGACCACCTGGGGTTCTTTAACGTGAACCTAAATCTGAGCACACGGGCCTACAACATTTCCGCCTCCATCGGAAATGCAGCCGCCGCAGCCGGGATTCGATCCCGCGACCTGCGGGTCAGCAGCCGAGTACCTTAGCCACTAGACCACCGCGGCGGGGCCGGCCTTTCAGGATGCGTAAAGCGAAGCACCACAGCAAATGTGTCCAGATATGACCTAATTCCGTCTTTGGTCACGACGTGGCCCAGAACCTTGATAGCTTTTGTGGCGAAACGGCCTTTTTTGTGTTGAGTTGGAGACCAGCGGCGGAAAGGCACGTCAGAACGTCATTCAAACGTTGCAGGTGCTGAGGAAACGTTGACGAAAAATTGACGATGCCGTCCAAGTAGCAGAGACAGGTCTTCCATTTGATGCCGCACAACACGGTATCGATCCTGCGCTCAAATGTAGCGGGCGCGTTGCACAGCCCAAAAGACATAACGTTGAATTCGTATAGCCCGTCGGGGGTATCGAATGCCTTTTTCTCTTTATGCTCTTCGTGCATAGGAATTTGCCAGTATCCGGAACGCAGGTCGAGGCTGGAAAAGTATTTCGCGCTTTGTAGAGAATCTAGGGCGTCGTCAATGCGAGGCATTGGGTACAGATTTTTGCGAGTGATCTTGTTGAGCACCCCGTAATTGACGCAAAAGCGCATGGAGCCATCCTTCTAACAAACCAGAACCTTAGGCGACGTCCAAGGGCTAGATGAAGAATGAATGACCTCTCGTTTGTGCATGTCAGCTACGTTTTCTTTGATAATTTTTCTCTCAGCAGGAGACACACGGTAGGGCCGGCGGCCTACAACAGATGTTCCGACTGTGTGGATTCGACGAGTTGTAGTAGTAGTGCGGCCCAACGTCGAGGAGTAAACATCGAAGGAACTTGTGTGTTTTTTAACAAAGCAAGCAGCTGTTACGTCTGCGAAGTTGTCAAGTTGTCGCTAATGGCTGCAGTAAAGGCGGAAGACGAAGCAGGCTCACCCCCAGGGCTGTCGTTGTAGGAGACGGCATTAAGTGGCACGACGCACGCCGGCTCGGGATCTGTCCCGCAGACTGCCGTGGTGTTCTCAGGAAGTAGAATTTTTTCAGATGTTGTATTCACGGCGGTGCCAAGTGTGGAACCATTTAGAAAACGAACCACACCGGAAGCGAGAATGATGCCTTTACCGACGCAACTAAATGATGGGGAGACCAAGACGTCACCATGGTCGATGTCTTTGGAGGTACTAGTTACAATTCGCTCTTGACCTGGTGGTAATTCGGTATCTTCCGCAGCTGTCAAACGAAGTGGCCTCTGGGAGTCGTCATTGAGCGTGCCGTCCGTGTCGGTGAGGTAGACGACACGTCGGCCACAGCAAATTGCCGCGGAGGCAAAAGAAAGAAAATCCCACCCTAAAACTAATTCGTGAGTGCAGTCAGTCAGGATGGCGAACTGAATGAGGTGTCGGATACCATCAATAAAAACGTGGGCTGTACAAAAAGCGGAAGGGCGAATGGTATACCCCTGGGCAGCAACCAACGTGGGTCCATCGTAAGGGGTCATCACATTTTTAAGACGTTGGCCTAAATCAACACGCATAACAGAAAATACGGAACCCGTGTCCACCAGAGCATCCACGTACACTCCTCCCACTACCACCGAAATCATGTTGCACGGGCCTGGTGGAGGAATATCAGTCCTAATTTGGAATGCAGTTTTTCCCCCAGAAACTGCATAACTCAGTTTTTCGAATTACTGGCGGTAACAAATGAGGCAGGCTGAAGTGGGGAGGAGAAGCGGCGAAAGGGTGAAGGTGAATGGCGTCTGGAGTTCCGGCTGTTCCGAGGTGCACTCGATGCGGGCGGAGAGGGAGACCGGTGCGGAGGTGATGAATGGCGTTGAGTTTGATAGTACAAAGTATCTCGTTACTGCATGTGGTAACCACGGTGCTCGGCTTGCTGGCGCTTGCGACATGAACGAGAAATGTGGCCGCGATACCCGTAGTAATAGCAAACTGGGCGAGATGAGTGCGAGGGGGAAGGGTAAAAACCATGCGGTGTACCTGAAGAGAGTCCGGTCAGGTGTGCAGCAGAAGGGTCTGGCAGGATCGAACGAAAGTTGAGGGGAGAAGCGGCAGCGACCGACGCTGCCGACATGACTACGACCGACATGACTACACGCCACGTTTATGATGCGTCCGCGGCCGTTTTGCTAGCTTTAACTATATCAAGTTTGGTATTACGGGACGTGAATGGATGACGAAGGTATGTGACTGGTGCAAACATGATAATCATGAGATGCGTGTCATGTAAGAACATGAATCCACGCTACGCTTGTGATGCGTTCGCGGCCGTTTCGCTAGCTTCACATGTACCGAATTCGGTATTACGTGACGCGAACTGACGACATAGGTAAATGACACGTCCAAACATGATAACCATGACGTGCTTGTCATGTAATAATATGACTACATGCCACCTAATGATGCGCTCGTGGCCCCTTCACTAGCTTTATATGTGCCAAATTTTGTGTTACGTCACGTGAATGGATGACGGAAGTACGTGAGTGGTGCAAACATGATAATCTTGAGAGCATGTCATGTAAGAACATTGCTTCATGCCACACTCAAGGCGCCAATACACATCGACGTAACCCGGTGCGCGAATGCGCCGGCGTTGATTTCAGTGCTTCATGCCACGCCAGATGCCAATCTCCCTGCTCGAAAGCAAGCGCGCCGCGCTGCGTTGCTTCGACGCATGCACGTTCCAGCACGCCCGGCGTGGTTCCACCGTCACGCAGAGGCTGACTTAGTGCTTCCTGGTAACGTCGTCGGATGCTCGCGCCGGTTGACGTCGGGCCGCGCCGACGGACGCTAGTCGCGCCGGTGGCCGCGAGATCTAGCAGAGTCGTCGCCGGGCGGCAACTGGCGGAAACGGTGAAGTGTGGATAGCTCCGTGCGTCGTCTACTAGCCGCGTCGTGTTTCTATGTGCGCGTACGTCGTGCACGTTGTCAAAGTGTGGTTTGTTTGGTCGTGTCAGTGCGAGTGTAACTGTTTCTACGTATGCAAGAAAGGACGTGCGAAAGTAATTGGTCTTGCTCGGCTTCTAATACATTGCAATTAGACTGGCGAGTGCAACTTTCTAGAGTGCTCTTTTTTGTCGTCATACCCTCCACTCACCGGAATATTATCAGAGTGGGAGCCGCTTTCTGTTTCAAACACATCGCAAAATGCTCCTGGCATCCTCGGAAACATGAGTACTATTAAATGGTGCGTGAGTGCAGCATTTTAGAGCGACTCGGTTGTAAAAAAAAAGTAACAGGCTGTATGCCATGCACATGCGCGTTGTTGGTAGGTGTACAACTACGACACTGTAGTTTACCGATCATGCGAGGAGCCTTAGTTGTGTTTATCTGGCCATGGTACCACTACATAGAAATATTACTATCACATAAACAGTGTCACTTCGGTACTTCCACTGTACTTAAAACAGAGTTAGCGTGCGCAACCATGTGCTTAGACTTCAAACGCTTTGAAGAGCCCAGACGTTGAAAATAATTCGGACAGCATGCCATACATATATTGTTGTATAGTTTCACTGAGAATTTCATTTTTTTTACATTGTTTTCAGCTTTTGTGTGGCATTGTTAGTGACCACGGGAGGCAGTAGTAATTTTTTGTCTGAAGAAAAAAAAACATTCTTGTCCCATTAGTCATGCAGGCCTTTGTTTTAGCCCTGTCATGCACGTAATCCATCGATGAAAGCTTTCTGCTGAACTCCTATATAAGATGTTTATGTATTTCCTGGTGGAATAACATGTGCATACACGTAGCACAACGCAGTGTAGGGCAAAGCGCCGTCAGCCAGTAAGCTTTCCTGACTAAACTTGTTTACTGTCCTTTATTTCATGGTGAACAGAATGAGATGAAGATGAACAAACTTAATTTAATTAGCAGAAAGACCCTCCTCCGCTTTCAGGTGAACACAATGAGAGATGAGGAGGAGGAGGAGCAATAAATGAGGATGGACAGGGAGGTTAGAGAATGAGAGAAAAAACATTATATAAGGTGTGAACCGTGGTACTGAAATAATAATTATTGCAGATATGCGACCTTTCTACGGTCTTCTCTCAATTTTCTAGTATGCAGATGACAAAGATGTATTGAAGCATTTCAGTCACAGAACAGCAGTGCTTAGCAGGCAAAACACAAGCTAACCGCGTACAAACAACACGGCAAATGCGCGATTTAGTGCAAGAGCGTGAAGAGAGTCACCCAGGGCGAGCCTCCCCATGAAAGGCAGAATGCGGTTTAATCACACGTAATGTTAACGTAGCATAGGCGCCGTGCACTGATTCAGTAAAGAGCATAGATATTAACAGTATACTGTAGTCAACGCATTTTATACACCGACAAGACCGCACGCAGCGAAGCTCCGCCATAGACCCACTGCGTGTATTTGTATACGCACCGCCAACCCCCTATGCAGGCTTGCGCGGGACGGTGCTGCCACCTGTAGCCCGATCTCACCGCGAATAGAGTACTCACGTTTTGCTAGCGCAGCGTCGCTGCGCCCAGCGTGCGCGCGCGTCTACGATACATCAGAGTGTATTCGGCCCTTCATGATGCGCTCGCCGCCGTTTCGCTAGCTTCACATATACCAATATTTCTACTGCATGTTGGAAATGGACGACAAAGGTAAATGACACGTCCAAACATAATAATCATGACATGCGTGTCATGTAAAACATGACTACATGCTACGCTGATATTGTGCTAGCGGTTGTTTCGATAGCTTCACATATACCAATTTTGGTGTTACGTGACCTCAATGAATGACGAAAGTATATGACTGCTGCAAACATGATAATCATTACACGCGTGTGATGTGAGAACATGACAACATACCATGCTCGTGATGGGTTGGCGGCCGTTTCTCTAGCTCCACATACAGAAAATTTGGTATCACGTGACGTGAATAGATGACGAAGGTCAATGACACGTCCAAACATAAGAATGACATGTAAGCCATGTACGTCATAATTGACATCCACCTCGTAACGTACTGCTGACTTTAAAATGACATATCAACCTGCCTCACTCGTGCTTCGCATAATATTGATTCCCGCTGTACGCGGGATCTGCCTTTTTTCTCTCTCTCTCACCCGACTCTCTCTTCCCTGCCAACTCTAGTGTTTTCGCGACTTTCCTCGCTGTATTTTGTGTAGAGTCGTTGCGACGACTGGCGTGCCCGTCGTGGTGTGACGCGCTGTACACACACGTGAAAAAATGTGCTGGCTGCCGACTTTATTGAAGTACGTCGGCCTTGCCTCAGTCTCTACAACAACACGTCACGCTGCGAGCACTACAATCAGCCTTCATTTTTTGTTTTGTTCCTGTGTGTGTGTCACTGGCTTTTTTTCCTTTGTTTCCCAGCGCGAACGTGCATGGTATTGAAGCAGGAAATAGCAGCGCAAGCCTGCTAACAAGTCGAACGCCACAAGAGCATCCGCCTTTGACGAAAGTGGCACTCGGCGAGCCTTGCGATGTATACATACAGCTTCGCTTTTGGACTTGTTTTCATGACGTAGCAGTTATCAGGACGAAAGGGGAGAAACAAATTGGACGCGACAAGAGCACGCAACAAAGTGCACTCGAACGAACGGCACTTGCTTGGACCATCTCTTAAACAAATAAAAATAACGAAAAATTCGCCCACGCCTAATGCAGGCCTTGTTTTTTTTTATGATGCAGATGAGCCGTTCAAATAGGATGGTTCACGAGACTGCATGAGGCTAGAATTATTCCTTTACTTTTAATTCATTTTATTACACTTTCGGCGGTGCACTGAATTTATAACAGTGTTTCACACTCATTATTAGCGCTTGGTACTCAGCAACTTACGATAAAAGGACCATGGGAAATCTGACCGCATAGACAAAAAAGAAGTAAGCCATTTCGTAACTCTTACGTCTACTTTAGGTAACCGGACAATCGCAATTCAACATCAGCTTGGCTGTAAAAAAGCTAGACAATCAGTGTTACATGAAAATGACACACCGTAAGGATTCTACCTATTCGCAGAGGTCACATGGCACACGCCAACAATAATCCGCTAAGCTCGACGGGGAGTGTCATACACGAACAGTTTTTGATGGAGGACTCGCCCTTCTGTTTCAGCTGAGTGCTGCTGGGTTCAACATATTACTAATGTGGGCCACGCTCTTTTTGAATGTTCAGTGCGTGTTGTTATGCCCGCGAGTCCACAGCGAACGTCCGTGCCTCTGAAAAAGGCAATCTGTGTCAAGGCCAGCCCGCCTGACACGAACAACTCAACGGCGTCATCACGCCACGGCGCCTTTCTGGCGTGCACGTGCAGTGAGTCATCTCAGCCGCGAGCCGTCGAGTAAACAACCGGCGTCTTCCTGTCTGGGGGGGGGGGGGGTGACGCAATGCCTGGCGACGTCACTCGTCCTTGGGTGCAGCCACCTGCAACGCAGCCTCTCCAGATTCGATGAGAAAGAAGGACGCGGCCCAGCGGCGACCTCATTGAAGGATTCTGACCTCGCGACCAGCGGCGCTTCGGGTTGGACATTTGGGTTGGACCCGGGGCATCTAAAGAAGCCCTGCGGCGCGTCGAGAGACCCCTTTCTGACAGCGGACCCATTTGAGAGTAGAACTATGTGTTAGAGAGAAGCTCTTCGCGTCTCTGTCGGCCCCAGTGCCGAATTTGTAACGCCTCTGTATATATGCTGTACATAAACCTTGTTTAACTCACCGTCGTCTAGTCCGCTCGTCTATCATCTCTGCGCAGAAGCAGTCGCGAGCTGAAAAACCTACGCTACCAAACGGCTGGTGACCTTCCCGGCGGAGTTCGAAGCAGTAGCGCCTTCGGGACCGTGTTGGCGTCGCCGTCTTTCGAAACAGTGGTTGCAGCGGTGAGACTCGTAGCGCCCTTCGTAACGTCGTCGGAGGCGCGCTTCGCAACAGTGGTTGGCAGCTGCGGGATCGGCCGGTGTCAGCGACATCGATGCGGTGAGTGCCTGATGTTTTCCCCTCAGTTGACCAGACTACTCTAGCTCAGGTTGTAGTAGTTTAGAGAAGGGCTGCGTGAAGCATTAGAGTGAGCTTTGATCGTTTCAAGCCAAGTCGAAGCGCTTTAAAACCAAAGTTAATGCGGAAGGTGTAAACACGGGAGTGTGAAAAATTGCTTGCGCGTCTTGCTAGTAGGCTTATTTATAGTGGGTACGGCAAGTAAATTCTTAACAGGGGCAAACAGCAAGAGGCTAGTGTGAACGATGGAGAACCTTAAAGTGAAGGAACTCATCGAAATTTGTGAGGAACTCGGCATTACTTTGGGCCGTGCGAAACGAAAACAAGCGATCCTTGAGATCATGAAGGATCAGGGAGTGTCGGCTGAGGAAGTCGATGAGGCCTGGGTGGATATCAAAGCACGCCGCGAGGAGGCTGAAAGGCGAGACGCTCGCGAACGTGAAGAAGCTGAAAGGCGAGAAGTTCGTGAAGAAGCTGAAAGGCGAGAAGCTCGCGAACGTGAAGAAGCTGAAAGGTGAGAAGTTCGTGAAGAAGCTGAAAGGCGAGAAGCTCGCGAACGGGAAGAAGCTGAAAGGCGGGAACGCTGCGGGGAAGCCGAGAGACAGGAGCGCCTCGAGTTGAAACGAATAGAATTGGCAATCCTACAGTGTTCGCAGGCGCCCAGCGTAGCTTCTGCGACAGTTCAGGCCAGCGGTTATAGAATTCGGGACCAACTGCCACCGTTCGTAGTAGGCGAGGACATGGCGAAGTATCTCGTCAAGTTTGAACACGTCTCTGAGCGAAATGCTTTAGAGCGGTCTCTTTGGGCGCAGAACCTGTTAGCTCATATTCCCGGCGAAGTGTCCGACGCGATAACTTGCTTGTCGAGGGAAGCGTTTGAGTGCTATGACGAGGTTAGGGAAGTGCTCTTGAGACGTTATAAGTTGTCACCCGAGGCTTTCAGGGAAAGGTTCCGGTATGCTAAAAAGGGGAATGAGTCACACGTTCACTTCGCGTTTCGTCTTAAAGCCGATTTAATTGAATGGCTCAAGGGCGAAGGTGTTTATGACGACCGCGATAAAGTGGTTGAATGCGTTGCATTGGAGCAATTCTACCGCTGCATCGAGGAGGATGTTAAACTTTGGCTGCAGGACAAACTTGGTGAAGTACAGCTAAACAAGGCAGCAGAGTTAGCTGAGGAGAATTATACTCGCCGAAAGTTGCATAGCAGGGCAGTGCGCGTTGAAAAGGGTGAAAGGAAAAAGGACTTTTCAATGAAACTTCATCACATGGAAGCCGCGAATCTGCTACAACTGCAAAAAGGAAGCGCACATCGCGATAAACTGTAACCAAAAGTTTGCTTTTGCAACAATCCGAGAATCGGAAAAGAACATGCGGTTGTTGGAGCCGTATATCCAAGAAATTAGTGTGAATGGGCAAACGTGTCGAGCACTTCGTGGCTCAGCGGCAACCATGGATGTTGTCCATCCTTCATTGGTGTCTCCGGATGACTTTACAGGAGAATGCGCGTGGATCAGGCAAGTCGCCGAGGAGCAGAGTGGTTGCTTACCAATCGCCACGGTTCTCATTGAAGGCCCGTTCGGTAAGCTTCGCACCGAAGCGGCTTTGTCTGCCGCGTTTCCCGATAGTTTTCCTTATCTTTTCTCTAACAACTCAGAGCAGCTTCTTAAAGAGCAGGGTAAATCATTCTTCCCCAACTTAGCGTACATGGCCCTCACGCGATCTCAAGCGCGGAAGTTTTCGCAGGCGCTTGATCTTGTTCAATGCGGTGAACTCTCAAGTGACCTTGTCGGCGGGTCGACGGAACCTCAGAGAGGAAATTTTCCGCGTGAGTCATATGAGCAGTCACGCGAGCGGCCCGTCGCCGAAGCGACCGGCGCGGTTTCCGTAGCAAGGGTAGACGACATGGCGCCATTGAATCAGAGCGAGAGGGGTGCAATGCTCTCGCCTGTAGCGGAAAGTAGGAGTGAGCTGTCGAGGGTTGATCGGGAGACGCTATTTCTAGAGCAGCGTGAGGACTTCTTGATTAAAGCGCTAGAAGAAAGCCACATGAAAGCTTCACAAATGCTGTCGAAGGAGTACTACGACAAATCGGCGAAGAAGCGTGCTTTTGAAGTAGGAAGTCAGGTAATGCTGCTGCAGCCGTCCAAAAGTAACAAGCTTGAGGTTCATTGGGAAGGGCCCGCCAATGTAATATCGAAGCTTTCCGATACGAATTATGAAGTGAAATTAGAAAGGCGGCCGAACAAAATTTACTACGGTAACTTGATGAAACCATACGTTCAACGTCAAGCGGTCGTAAATCAGCTGTTGAATGCTTCAGAGGAAGAGGGAGCAGAAATTTTGACTAGTGATGTAATCGAAAGGGGATCGGAGGTAATCTTGGAACAGTTGAACCTAGAGCCTAGGTTAAGTGAAGTCCAGAAGAAGGAGCTGAGAAGGAATGTTCCTTTTTATGAAAAATCTGGACTCCCCTATTATGATTACACAGATGTGCAACGTCGCAAGTATGAGCAGCTCTTGGTACCGCATAGGTATCGTCGCCTAAAAGTGGCCGGTTACTGAGATGGAGCATGATGCTCCAACAGCACAACTTTGACGTTCGCTACAAAAAAAGGGAAAGCTATACGCTAATGCAGGTGCATTGAGCAGTGCGTTCTAGCTAGTACCTTCTCAATTTTTCGGTTTCTCGCTGGCGATTCGGGGCAAAATTTTGACCTCATCACGACCTGGGCGGAGCACTCTCTCCAGAGTAAGCTCAAGGGGCCAACTTCATGTTGTATTCTAATTCGTTGCGTTGTTGTACGTGTAAAGAAAAATTGAGCTCTCATTTTAGGAGTCTTGCGTCCCACATGTGCCTCTTGATGTAGAGGGAACGAAATTCCGATAGACACGTAGCTAGGTATATGTTGTACTATACTTTGTCTGGTGTTCTGTCGGGTGAGCGAGGGCACTTGCCTGTGTCGTGTGTTGTCTGTTGTCGAACCGTTCTTCACAAGTTGCAGAACCATCGACAAGTGCTGAGACCAAAAATCGTCAGAAGAGACGAGCGAAGCGGGTCGGCAAGTTGTGGCGACAAGCCAGTGGAGCTGGGATCCGTCCTCAAGAATGGGATGTGTTCCCGGAACAGAGTCTGGAGCTGCATTCTACCCATGGCCCTGGAGGCGAACCTGGAGGGACCTGGCGAACGAGCGCGCCTGACATCCGAGCCACGTAGAAGCAGCTCGTCTTTCCGGCGCATTGTCTGGCGGCGGGGGTGCTGTTATGCCTGCGAGTCCACAGCGAACGTCCGTGCCTCTGAAAAAGGCAATCAGTGTCAAGGCCAGCCCGCCTGACACGAACAACTCAACGGCGTCATCACGCCACGGCGCCTTTCTGGCGCGCACGTGCAGTGAGTCATCTCAGCTGCGAGCCGTCGAGTAAACAACCGGCGTCTTCATGTCTGGGTGGGTGACGCAATGCCTGGCGACGTCACTCGTCCTTGTGTGCAGCCACCTGCAACGCAGCCTCTCTACATTCGATGAGAAAGAAAGACGTGGCCCAGCGGCGACCTCATTGGAGGATTCTGACCTCGCGACCAGCGGCGCTTCGGGTTGGACATTTGGGTTGGACACGGGGCATATAAAAGAAGCCCTGCGGCGCGTCGAGAGAGACCCCTTTTTGACAGCGGACTCATTTGAGAGTAGAGCTATGTGTTAGAGAGAAGCTCTTCGCGTCTCTGTCGGCCCCAGTGCCGAATTTGTAACGCCGCTGTATATATGCTGTACATAAACCTTGTTCAACTCACCGTCGTCTAGTCCGCTCGTCTATCAGCCCTGCGCAGAAGCAGTCGCGAGCTGAAAAACCTACGCTACCAAACGGCTGGTGACCTTCCCGGCGGAGTTCGAAGCAGTGGCGCCTGCGGGACCGTGTTGGCGTCGCCGTCTTTCGAAACAGTGGTTGCAGCGGTGAGATTCGTAGCGCTCTTCGTAACGTCGTCGGAGGCGCACTTCACAACAGTGTCAATGCAGCGTGAAACTAGCAAGTTTCGACAACCACAAGTTTAGAATGCGAAAATGACCTAAATCATATTCACCAAGAAATCTGCAGCAATATCAACCACTTGTGAGATGGTGGAGGCTTACCAGATGCATGTGAACCAGCGTACGTTTGCTGGCAGAGCCACGATCACTCTGCATGAAAATAAAAGCATTTTCGAATGTTGTTATCAAGTGATGCCCTGTCATGCGATGTCACACGTGCCTTGCAATTGTTTTTTTGTAGGTATATTGCCGGAAAGAAAGAAAAAGCAGTGGTGAGTCACCGCTTTCACGTAGCCGTTCATCCTACTCCTTTGTTTGGGTCACGCTGCCCACATAGCTAAGTTTCTTTACGGAAAGTGGGGGTATTTTACTGAAAGCAGTGGTAAAAATGACGCGTCTAAAGATTCAGCACACACACAACGCCAATTCAGACGTACTACCATATAAAACAGCGAGTGGCCCAAATTAATGCTTCACAGTCTACACCTAGAGAAAAATGAATCCTATGGGCTACTTTCACAAAATACGATAAATCCTTACTCTTGTGCCTACAGCTATAGACCTGACTCATTCCGCACGCTAAGCTTCATGTCAGAGAAAATGCGTATTGTGCGGAGTGGAAAGTATCGCTGAACGCCTGAATTCTGCAAGGAGTTGAGTGCCATGAATAGTTGACGCCCACTGGTATGTGCAACCACGTCAGTGTTCACTTGGACGAGAATATCGAATCACAGGTCTTCGCGCCTGCTAACGTTGAGCTCCCCAAAGTGCCCGGAGCCCTTAATTATATGAAATAAAACGGAAGCACAAGCGCAACATAAGAGACGACGCGAAGTGGACAGAGTCGCCACAGACGTTTGGCCACATTTAACACGCATATTCCATTACGCAAGCGCGATATGCGAGACCCCCCCCCCCTCGGTTTGAACAAGTGTTCGTACATCTCCGCAGCACCGCCACCGCCGGTACGGTCCGAGAAATCGCCCCCACCTACCTGAAGGGAATCGTCAGGAAATGCGAATGCATCTTTTGCATCGAGAGTACATGGCATAGATATTTTAGGGACGTAAATTAATGACGCGACGAGGATTCGTTCCGGAACCATTTATTTACTCATTCATCAGCCAGTAAACAGTCGAGGGTGAGGTGTGCGCTTCACTCCATTTATATATGCGTACGAGCGACGTGCTGTCTGTGAGCCACTATTTTTCCGAAGTGCTCTTTTCTTGAAGTGCTGAAGGGCCAAGAGGATGTACCAGATTGTATTTTCCGCATTGAGCCATTGTTACGAATGCCAAAGTATTCATCAATAGTGAGCTAAGAGCTGACGGTACTTCAATGAAGTTTGTGGCTGTATTTTGTGACGCACTTGTATTTTGACCAATATGTAAATATGTGAAAGTGAACAGTCTTTATATGCAAGGTAATAACAGAAAAAGAAACGAGAGGGCGCGAGAGTGGCACGCAGGAAGGATAGAAAGCGAACGGCGAGACAAGGAGCGGGGAAGCACTGCACCTACCCTCTCCTACACTGATAGGACAAAGGTGGGAATTCCGCCGAGCTCCCGCGATGCAAGCGCCCACACACACCAGAGCGCAGTTCTCTCTACTCACTCTGGCGCGAGTAAAACTCCATTCTTAAACACCACAAGGTTTCATACAATAATACCTAGAGAGGAATCTGGCGCTGCGATCGTGTATCCTCATGAGCATTATGGGAAGTACGGGCTTCGGATTGGATCGCGTTAGCCAGCGAACTGCCTAGGGATCGTTTTCTACCGTTTCAGTTTCGTTCTTCGCGTAGAGTGGGTTCTAGGGTGGGTGCGAAGGACTAAAGCTGCGCCTTTGTTGTTCAAAGAGGCTGAAAACTGCTAGGCCTCTCAATTTACTGCAACGCTGGAGCTGTATAAGTCGTAATTGATAGTTTAAAGGAAGCGTCTTTCCAGTCATCGCTGCGCTTAGATGTAGCGTCCCATGCCAGTGCCAGTGGATGTTACATCGAGTTCACGTTTGTTGTTAGTGCGTCTTGCCGAAATTCGTTGAAACTAACTGCAAAACGACGGTGACGTGTAGTAGACGCACCGCCACGCTCTTCCGACTCGACTTCACAACAAAACGAGAGGTGCGTTGAGGGCAGACCGCTGAAACAGACGCACCTGGCTCCGCAGCAGGGAAAACGTTGTTTCTCACTTAATACTGTGTTGTTATTTCCATGAATAGATATTGCGTACTTTGGAGAGCAAAACAAGAATGTTTGTTTCAATATATTGAAAATAATATATCATTAAATCTTGATGCCAAATGTAGAACGCAACGGCAGAGCAATGCATAATCTGGTGATTAAATTTGTCCAGGTTTTACTTCTACCACCTAGTCACGAAAACCTTTTGCAATAAAGTTCGCGTGCAAAAAAAATGAAGCAAGTTTCGATTAGACATAATTTCATATCACTTTGTTTTACACTCAGCAAAAGCAAACAAGCGTCGCGAATCTCAAGAACGTCATCCATCCGAAGCAGGAGATCCCGAGCCTGTACTTCCCATAATTCCCACGGCGGTACAAGCGCCGCTGAAAGAGCCCGCGTAGACACTAGCGCCAGATTCCCCTCTAAGTATTATTGTATGAAACTCTATGTTGAACACATAGTGATAGTAGTTTATGGCTAGGTGGCGTGAGCCACCACCCGATTTAAAGGGCACAGCTGTATCCGTCCGTCCGTCCGCCTGTCCGTCCATCCATCCATCCATCCATCCATCCATCCATCCGTCCGTCCGTCCGTCCGTCCATCCATCCATCCATCCATCCATCCATCCATCCATCCATCCATCCATCCATTCCATCCATTCCATCCATCCATCCATCCATCCACTCTTCGCTAGTCCGCCCGCACCACCTGCTCCGGTTGCTAGGGGCGAAGAGGAGCGCGCGCGCTTCCGCAGCTGTTGCTATGGGAGAAAGAGTGAGAGCGTTGGCGGCAGGTGTTCTGTGACCTGCCGGCGCGCGGACACCGACAGGCGCCTGACGTGCCCGTCTCTCACCGCCTCGCTGCTCCAGAAAGCCCGCTTGCCCACTTTGCCGCGCAGCTTTCAGCATGAACAAGCCTTAAGAAATTTATTCGCATCTAAAACGCGTTGCACGTGCTACCAACATGGTCGCGAGTAGGATTTCGAGGGCGGAGCCGGGAATCGTCGGTGGTGTCGTGCGCGCTACATCACCGATGCGTGCACGTGCAAGCCACAGTTGGCGCGGGCGGTAGCTCCACTCCTGAGAGAAGCCCATTCACGCGGGCATTCGCTCACTGCTCTATCCCGATGAACACAGACGCCGCGATAGCAAGGACGAGGGTTTGCGCGAGAGTGCTCTGCAAGCCGAGCTTGCGCCGCTCAAGTGGCTTCGCCAAAACTGCCCGCGAGTTTAGGGAGAAAGGCAAGCGGCTACGACGTTGGCTCTGTCTTTGCTGCCAACTGGCTGCTGGGCGCACAGTGAAGTACACCGGATGCTTTCTTCGACCACCTGCGTTGGAATCGGTATCGCTTCTGCGAGCAATTTCATCCCTCGTATGCACGCGAATGTAGGAGGGGGAGCCATCTTTGTTTTCTCCATTTCTTATGTGCAGAGATGTGCCTTCTCCGCAAATCTGTTCTTTTTTAACGCTAGATAAAGTAGCTTCGCAGACACCTTGTCGTTAGTGTCGGCGTCATTGGTTATGAGCGAAACATCATCTTGTGCATGACCAAAAGAACGCAAAAGAAGAATATAAAGTAAATAATTAACAGTTCGGGTTCCGAGTGAGGATCGAACACTGGCCGTTCGCGTGGCAAGCAGATGCTCTACTGCACAGGCAGGCGTCTGCTTCGAAGTCGAGGTAAAATAACTTCCACTGCTTGGGACTGCAGTGAACGGAACGTTCATGTTTTGTAGAAACACGCGCGTCCTGTACACAGACTTCACAATACAACATGTAATATTGTAGTAATATTGCGTGATACAAGCGTACATTGCCTTCGGGCGTCAGAACACGCAAATATAACGACTTCTTGGTTTAAAGCTGGCTACTCATTACAGAAGGCATACACGCTACTGGACGTATTCCCTTAAGACCACGTAGTGGGTGCATAGCAAATTTGAAAAAAAATTTCAGTTGGTATATTTTCGTGGTTTAAAGCAAGCTACCCATTGCACAGAGTGAAGCTATAAGTAAACCTTTTATAGACACAAGCCACTTTCAACTTTATCAATTTCATTGTACTAATACCATAAAGTGAAAAAGTATGTACTAAATGGTTGATGTAGCACTACAATATTGCTATCGATTTCAACTCTTGAAGCTAAAGCATAAGCCCCCCCCCCCCCCCCATATTTTTTTTCAGTTAGTTTTTAAAAAAAGAGGAAATAACAAGTGAAAGGCGTCGTTGTAGACCACTTTGGTCTTACACGAGGGAAGAGCGGATTTTTTTCAGGAGATAATTTCAGTGGGTCAAGGGCCACTAATTCTGAGGACTAAATGATGTGGCCATGGTGATGATAATTTGGGGTTCCTGTAAGGGTCTAAATATCAATCCCAATGAGCTTTTAGAGCAAACTCTTTACTGTGTATATGAAGGCTTGAAATAGCCTAGCAGAAATTCGTAATGCAGGGTTGGCAACCACGCTCGTCTTGGTTGAGCTCCTCTTTTGGGTTTTAGTCGTTGGTGGTTTATTCATATTCAGCCCGAAGACTGTCACGTCGCCAAGTGCAATTCAGGAGCGTCCTCTCATGGATTACAGTTTCCCTTGTTCGGCAGTGCGGGCACCAGTGTTAATGCATTACCAAAAAAAAATTAAAACTACGGCTTTGCATGTTTCCTCTAAATGATAAATCAGATTCGTTTTTGCAACACGCAAAGTTTTTGTGAGAATGCGTGCCAACTCGCTCTTTCTATAATCACCCATTGTGTACACATATCTTCTTCGCGAGGTTTTCTGTAGCCACGTAAGATGGTTGAATATACTCGCATATAGGGTTCACTGTTTAATATGTGCGGTTAGCGTCCCAAAACGAGCATATCATTTTGAGAGACGCCGTAATGGAGGGCTATGGAAATTTCGACCACATGAAAATGCTTAACGCGCACCCAAATCTTATCAGTGGCCTACACAAGCTTGGGCCACTGATAAGTAGCAGTTTACTAACGGCACGACGTATATGACGTGGGGGCAATGTCTGCGGTGTGACACCAACAATAACGAAGACTGGCATAAAATTTCGGTGATGGCGATTTCATGTTCGTGGTAACATGTTGGAGGTCGCTGACTGATTTTGGAATTGCAGTGATGGGGATAATTGCTGTGTGGGAAGTTGCCCTGAAAACGACTGCTCTTCACTTGGTAAAAAGTGTTCAAGTTAATGATTGTTATAAATCAGTGATAATTAGGCTAATTATGCTCGTGAGAGCAATTTAAAACAAGGCATTTCGAGCACAGCCATACAGTGCTAAACTTGATTTGATAGGCGTAGGTGCATTTCACAACAAAAGAAGGTGACGAAGATAATGATTTGCCTACGAAGACTTCTTCAGGCAGCGTTCAGTGAATTTCATGATAGTGGATTGCGTAAACGTGCTGACACACTTTCGTTGTGGCTGCTGAAACTAGCAAGCAAATACACAAAGGCAACAAGCTGCAGCGCCCTGAACATTTTCTCTGTGATAGCAGAGACTTGAAGCCTGTGGTGTGCCCCTGTTTCAAATAACATTGTGCGTGCGCTCCCTCCTTTTTTCCCTTTCTTCTCATACATACCCAGTTTAGTTCACATCCCTCTCTCCTTCCTTCCTTCAACGTAAAAGTGTAGCGCACCGCAAGTTCACGCAATGATTCGCGACCTCATTCGGGTCTACACGCTCGCACATAACATTTTGCCTTATTTAGGCAAAATGTGCTGTCCTGTTTATTGTAATATTCGCGTCCAGAACAGCACATCCGGACCTGGCCGTCCAAAACGCGACCATCAGTGAGTCAAAACTGTCTCATAATAGATTCACGGCTGTCATTCACCGTATACGAACGCAAATGAGCTCCAGGTTAGGAGCTTTCTTTGTGCGTATATATGCTTTATTCCCTTGACGGCTCCCGTGTCTTCACGTCAACGCGGCGAGGCAGCTATCGGGCAGACGCGATAAAAAGCAGCGCATTTCTGCGGTTTCCCAGCGGGGAAACATGTCTAGTTGACCCTCGATGGCCCGGGGCGGGTGCAGTGGCCCAGAGATAGTCAGTCCCTCCTACAACCAGCGTCGGCTGCCACTGTCAAAGAGGGAAAAAAAAAAGGAGGTGTCGTAGCTGTAGCCATCCGGAGTCCATCGTCCGTGGCAACCGCAGACTCCCGGAATTCAGCATGGCTTCCAAACTACGTACTTTTTGTTTTTGTTTTTCTGCCCGCGATGGGCATCTCGTGCTCGGCTTGCTGATGGGGTTATATGGCAAGCGGAAATGAGTGCGCCCCGACTGTACACACGCAAGGCGCTTGAGTATGTGTCGACTGTATGTCCATATGGAACATCCAGTCGTGGTTATGACAGCAAATCTTATTTTTTTTTCAGGCAAAAAACAAGTCGGTTTCTCCAAAGCCAGAACATGTGCACTTCCGCGTCATTATGTAAGACGCATACAAACGACCTGTAGAAAGTCAACAAGGATGCTTCAACTGCTGGACCACCGTTTGCAGAACCCTCAGTCGCCTTCACTGCTTTAGTGAATACTTCTTGTATCGAATGTCAAACGACGGACGACGACTGAAACATTTAACTTTCTTTCCTTCTCTATAACTTTTCTTCCCCGTACCCTTTTTCTAGGAGCAGGGTATTCAAACGGGCACAGCCCTGGGTAACCTAACAGCGTTTTTTTATTATCCTCACTCTCTTTCTTGTTATGTTGGTCGAGCAAAAAGAAGTGCAAAGGTTAACCTTTAACAAAATTACTTGCTGGGCTCGTTGTTTCACAACTTTAGAAACCGGAAAGAGCGGAATATACACTAACGAAAGAAAAAAACACTGATGCGCTATACAAGTGTTTGTCCTATACAACAATGTTCTTTCACAGTCCTATTTCGAATCCGCATTGCCCAGTATTTAGATGCATGTAAACGTGTCCATAAGCGAGCGACGTACGTCGTAGCAGCCATCGCCCGACAGACATTGAGAAGGCTGAAATAAGGCAATACACCACACTTTGTTCCTTCCCCAACTTTCCTTTTCTCTGAGTTAAGCTGTAAACGCTAGCCAACATTCGTGTGGGATTCGGGTATTTGCCGTGCTGCCTAAGCAAAAACTACCGCCATTTTAATAAGCGATAAGGAAATTGTCTGTCTCGCACTACTCAAGAGTGATCCATTAAATATAAAAGTAATGCCTATCTCCATGATATGTGCTACCGTGCGAACTGCCAAAAAACTGTGAACATCATATACGTTCCACAGAAATATCGGAAGTCTCACCACTAAAAATGAGGAAGACAACAGGTGGCCCAAAAAATGGCTGTGAAGCGAGGGTTTCGAAAAAAATCCCGTAAGTAGATACTACTATATAGGGAACGGGAAAGGCAACGGCAGCGGCAAAAAGACCTGTATGCCAACGACGTGCACGTAAATCAATGAGATGTCCCAGCTCTTTGTTTCAGCGCGAGCTCCCGTCTCTCGAGTATAGGTATCCATCTTGTGTCTGTGATTCAACTCCAACCTCTCTTCGCTGAGAATCAATGAATGAACAGCCTAGCATCTCCCAGTTGAATCCTCGCAACGTCCTACATGCAAGCTAGAAACAACATGCATCCAACAATAGTTAAAGCCTAGAACAAATCTAGAAACAACAAGATGAGTTTTCAGAATATTCCAGTTTCGCTGTAACAAGCCTTGCGCAGCTTACTTCAAGCTTAGCGAAGCTGAAAGAACTCCCCAAATCATATATAATATTGACCTTTCCTACAATTCTTACCAAGTGGTTCACACCAAATGCTTGTTCGAAAGAGGTTGACAACTTCCCACGGCATACTGTTGCTTTTCTGAAACGGGTGTGCTTTTGAGTCACCCCCATATGGAGAAATAGTGCTGAAGCAGCGCCCAAAAACGCCAGAAATACACCAGAAAACGAAAGAAACGGCTTTCATATAGCACTATAGAGTACATCTATCTATCTATCTATCTATCTATCTATCTATCTATCTATCTATCTATCTATCTATCTATCTATCTATCTATCTATCTATCTATCTATCTATCTATCTATCTATCTATCTATCTATCCATCTATCTATCTATCTATCTATCTATCTATCTATCTATCTATCTGTCTATCTATCTATCTGATAATGATTGATTGATTGATAAGTGGGGTTTAACGTCCCAAAACCACCATATAATTATGAGAGACGCCGTAGTGGAGGACTCCGGAAATTTCGACCACCTGGGGTTCTTTTACGTGCACCCAAATCTGAGTACGCAGGCCTACAACATTTCCGCCTCCATCGAAAATGCAGCCGCCGACGCCGGGATTCGATCCCGCGACGTGCGGGTCAGGAGCCGAGTACCGTAGCCACTAGAACACCGCGGCGGGGCATCTATCTATCTATCTATCTATCTATCTATCTATCTATCTATCTATCTATCTATCTATCTATCTATCTATCTATCTATCTATCTATCTATCTATCTGTCTGTCTGTCTGTCTGTCTGTCTGTCTGTCTGTCTGTCTGTCTGTCTGTCTGTCTGTCTGTCTGTCTGTCTGTCTGTCTGTCTGTCTATCTGTCTATCTATCTATCTATCTATCTATCTATCTATCTATCTATCTATCTATCTATCTATCTATCTATCTATCTATCTATCTATCTATCTATCTATCTATCTAGTCTCCTACGACATTTAGCTCTCCCGGCCGTTTCGATAATGGTATCGATACCAAACTTGGTATGGCATAACATGTATGTATAAAGAGCAAATCTGACTAGTAATAACATGAAAATCATGATATGTATGTTATGAATGTCATGATTTACGTATCAAGGTTCTGCATCTGCTCTTGCAGTGGTTTCGTTCACATGGCATGTTGCAAAACTGGTATGGTATGGCATGATTGCATGTCGAACAGAAAAGACAGACTAACATGAAAATCAGGACATGCGTGTAATGTAACAACATGACAACATGCCACCCTTATGATGCTCTCGCAGCCATTTCGCTAGCTTCACTTATACAAAATTTGGTATTACAGTACGTGAATGGATGAAGAAGGTATATTGGTGCAAACAGGATAAACATGAGATGCGTGTCAAGTAACAACATGACTACATGCTACGCTCATGATGCGCTCGCGGCCATTTCGCAAGCTTCACATGCACCAAACTCGGTATTACGCGACGCGAATGGACGATATAGGTAAATGACACATTCAAACATGATAATCACAATATGCGTGTCATGTACCATGACTGCATGCCACACTGATGATGCGCTCGCCGCTGTTTCGCTAGCTTCACATATGCCAAATTTGGTAATACATGACGCCAATGGATGACGAAGGTATGGGACTGGTGACATCATGATAATAATGATATCCGTGTCATGTGAGAACATGACTACATGCAACAGTCAAGGCGCCAATACATTTCGACGTGACGCGGTGCGCGTGCTCGCCAGCGTTCATTTCGTCGCGTCTCGTAGGCGTTGCCACGCCAGGTGCCGATCTTGCCATATATTCGCCGGCGCGCGCCGCTCTGCGTTGCTTTGACGCATGCGCGTTTCAGCGCGTCCGGCATCCTTCCATCACGAAAAGAAGGAGACGCAGTGTTGTCTGGGTAACGTATCGGCGCAAAATGCCGCATGTCGCATTTCGCGCCGGTTGCCGTCGGGTGCACGCTGACGGACGCTGGTCGCACCTGGCGTCAGACTATAGAGTGCTCGCGAACTGCAAGCGTACCATCGCTGTGCCCAGCGTGCGTGCGCCTCAACGCTACATTTGATTACATTGGGCCCTTCTGATGCGCTCGTGGCCGTTTTGCTTGCTCCACGTACACCAAATTTTGTGTTACGTGACGTCAATGGATGACGAAATATATTACTGGTGCAAACATGATAATCCTGACACGCGTGATTTGTAAGAACATGAGAACATACAAGGCTCATAGCGTGCTCGCGGCGGTTTCGCTAGCTCCACATATACTAAATTTGGTATTACGTGACGTGAATAGATGACGAAGGTAAACGACACATCGAGACATGATAATCATGACACGGAAGTTATGTACGGCATCATTTGTCTCCACCTCGTATTGTTTGGCTGGTTTTAAAGTGACATATTACATTTCTCATTCGTGCTTCGCATAATTCCCAGTTCACGTGGGATGTGCTAATTTTTTTAATCGTTCTGCGTCATATTCGGGACGTCTATTATATTACTAGCTTCTAGTTTATACAACTACTTCTTTACACTTGCATAACATGAGAACATCAACATGAGTGTTAACAACACCACAAGCACTAAGCTGTTATGTAGCGCTTATGCTCACCAGGATAGCCCTGGATATAGATATATAAATCAACTTCCATGGCTGGCACTTACTACAATTGACGTTAATCCGATGTAAAGGTTGTATCATAGGAGTACATGAGTAGTGTTTATGAAATTGCATATTCAGTGTTGCAACCGCATTTGAAGTTTCACCAACATCATGCCCGAATATGGTCTCTTTTTCCATTGCAGTATTGAGACCTGTGGCTCTGTGGTAGAATGCTTCGTTGCCATGTAGATTGCTTAGGCTCGCTTCCTGCTGGGGCCCTGATATTTATTCTTTGGATTTGTTGGATCAACGCAGCCGATGTCAGCTTTTTTTTTTCATAACGCTCTCACTTTAATATTGCCCATGTCTATTCTCCGAAAGTCCCGCTCTCTCACCCAAAGCTGACTAGACCTCAATCTTTTACCCTGAGAATGTTACAAACGGGATCTTTTTCGTCGAGAAGAAGGTTCAGTCGCTTTGCTCCGCACATCAATCCACACTGCCTTGAGTTCCAAGGAGATCATTGCTCGTTAGCTGACATGCTCTGGCAATTTTTGACAGTACAAGATGCCTCTTTTAATAAACAAGAGGACTGGGAGGAAGCCCTCAGAAGTGGCGATTTCTATAAATAAATAAAGGCTGTTGAGAAGGCCCGCGACCATGGTTTTCCGTTCCCAACGTGGGCGCCACCCGCAACTACGACTCTGTAGTTCTTTAGAACCCAAGCAAAGTTTGTTGAATGGCTGACTTTCTGGGCAAACAAACTGTCAATCATCTGTAGCACTTACCAGCATAATTGTGGCACACGTGTCTGGCGGAAAGGGTTTCATAACATAGGTGACGAGATTATTACATTCTTCATGTCAATACGAGCAAGTCATATTCGTCAAAGCATCGTCATTATCATTATCAGCCTGACTACGTCCACTGCAGGACAAAGGCCTCTCCCGTATCCCGCCAGACAACTCGGTCCTGTGCTTGCTGCTGCCAATTTATACCCCAAACTTCTTAATCTCATCTATCCACCTAACTTTCTGTCTCCCCCTAACCCGCTTGCCTTCTCTGGGAATCCAGTTAGTTACCCTTAATGACCAGCGGTTATCCTGTATACGTGCTACATGCCTGGCCCATGTCCATTTCCTCGTCTTGATTTCAACTATAATATCCTTAATCCCCGTTTGTTCCCTACTCCACTCTGCTCTCTTGTCTCTTGAGGTTACGCCTACCATTTTTTTTTCCATTGCTCGCTGCGTCGTCCTCAATTTAAGCTGAACCCTCTCTGTAAGTCTATAAGTTTCTGCTCCGTAGCTAAGTACGGCAACATACAACTGCTATATACCTTCCTCTTGAGGGATAGTGGCAATCTACCTGTCATAATATGAAAGTGCTTGCTAAGTGTGCTTCACCCCATCCTTATTCTCTTCCAGTTGCTTCAATCTCGTGGTCAAAGATATTAACCACCTTTACAAATTTCGGTTCGCCTCATTAAGGGAGGAGGAGGAAGCAACAAAAAGGGAGAAGGCAGGCAGGTTAACCAGAAAGACATCCGGTTGGCTACCCTACACTGGGGGATTAGGGAAGGGGACAAGAAAGACGAGAAAGAGGGAAGAGAGGGAAAAGAAAAAAAGGTGGGGGAGAGACTGACAGTAATTTCACTGCAGCGTGTAGAACTTTACCGCATGTCAGAGGCGTTCACACAAGCCTGTCTTTCTCAGGAAACACAGCAGGGCTTTCACTGCCTTGTGGGCTGTCGAGGCATGTGGACGTTGCTGTAATAGCACCTGCACAGAAAGAGGCCGATCATCCAGTCGCCGCATTGCGTTGGCAAGTACTTGTCTATCTGAGGCAAATCGAGGACAATCGCACAGCAGGTGTTCGATATTTTCGTCGGTGCCGCAAACATCGCACGCCGCACTGTCAGTAATTCCGGTTAACGTGGTATAAGCTTTCGTGAAAGCAACTCCCAGCCAAAGGCGATAGAGAAGCGAAGCTGCACGTCGATGTAGGCCGGGTGGAGGCTGGAGTTGTAGTGAAGGGTCGAGCTCGTTCTTGTACGTCGTATGCATGGTGTGTTCCACTCAGTCAGTGTGAGACTGCGGGCCAGTTGACGAATCTGCCTCGCCGCATCTGCTCTTGAAAGCGGAATCGGAACGCTGTTCGCTTCTTTATGTGATGTGCGAGCAGCATGATCTGCAGAATCATTGCCGCCTATACCACTATGCCCAGGTAACCACTCAAAGACGATGTCATGGCCTTTTTGTATTAAAAGGTGGTGAAGTTTCACGGTTTGGTAGGTCAACTGGTCGTGGCATCCGCGTCGGAGAACTGATATCATGCACTGTAACGCTGGTTTTGAGTCAGAAAACACAGCCCATTTACCTGGTCTTTCTTCTGAATTGATGTGTTCCAGTGCATTGCGCAAAGCCTCGAGTTCTGCCGTCGTTGAAGTTGTCACATGTGAAGTCTTAAAACACCGAGTTACCCCTTGTGATGGTATAACCACTGCTCCACCTGAACTAGACAGCGTAGTAGAGCCATCTGTGTAAATGTGCACATGGTACTGTAGTTTTGTTCCAGTAGGAGTAGACTCAGTTGTTTCAGGGCATGTGTCGGTAAGTCCGATTTTCTCCTCATTCCTGGAATCATTTAGTGAACTCGCGGCCGGCTCAAGCTCCAAGGAGGAAGCAGTGGCTTTGATGCAGGTGCGTATGTCTCAGCAAACGATGAACGATGCTTGTAGACAATAGTGCCGTATGTCGTGCGGGGCCTTTCAGCAGCTAGGCTCGCCAGGTGGTGAGAAGGGGTCCTGGCATAATGCCTGAGGTGCATGCGCATTGTCTCGGTAATAATATGCGTATTTATCGAGTGATCTTGAGCGATGGCAATGGTTTCAGCCGTTGAAGCACTGCGGAGTAATCCAAGGCATATCTTAAGTGCTTGGGCTTGAATGCTCTGAATTGCGCGCAGGTTGGTCTTGCCGGTGTTAGATATTGCAGGTAAGCTGTACCGTAAGAATCCGATAAACAGCACTCTGTACAGTTGTAGCATGGATGGTATGGGCACTCCCCAATTCTTTCCTGCAAGGAATTTGAACATGTGGCATGTTGCGATCAGCCGCTTCTTCACATAGTTCACGTGTGGAGTCCACGACAGGTTTCTATCTATTATGACTCCCAAGAACCTGTGGCTTCTGCTGAACGATATGTATTCTTCATTAATCGATATACTGTAAGCAGACATTGGTTTCCGCGTGAACGCTACCACTGCACATTTTCCGCAGGACACCTCGAGGCCTTGTTTACGAAGATAGCATGACGTCGTTGTAGCAGCCTTCTGAAGGCGGGCGCGTAGCTGAGGTCTTGTCACACCTGATGTCCAAATGCAGATGTCATCAGCATAGACAGAAAGTTCTACGGTGCTAGGTAGCTGCTCGACTAGACCAATGAGAGTTAGGTTGAAAAGGGTAGGGCTTAGCACTCTTCCCTGAGGAACTCCTCGGCTGCTGTAATAATCAGGTGTTGGGCCATTCGCTGTCATCACGTAAAATGATCTCAGCTGTAAGTAGCTGTACACCCACATATATATCTTGCCACCAAGACCTACTGTTTCCAAAGCACTAAGGATGGCTTCATGGGTGACATTATCGTAAGCCCCCTTAACGTCTAGAAACAGGGCGGCGCACAGTCTCTTACAGGCTTTCTGGTGTTGAACATATGTCACCAGATCAACAACGTTGTCGATTGACGAATGGCCGCGCCTGAATCTGGTCGTGGATACTGGATAGATTTCGTAGTGCTCTAAATACCACTCCATCCGTACTAGAATCATTCGTTCCATCGTTTTTCCCACACAACTGACAAGTGCGATAGGACGGTATGAGGCAATATCCAAAGGAGATTTACCAGCCTTTAGAAGTGGAATGAGGAGACTTGACTTCCATGTCTGGGGAACCGTACCAGTCCGCCAGGAGTCGTTGTATAGGCGTAAGAGTGCTTTCTGAGCTTCGTCTCCAAGATTACAAAGGGCACGATAGGTAATGCCGTCAGGTCCGGGTGCTGAAGAACGTCTGCACAGAGCCAGTGCCGCCTCTAGCTCAACCATAGAAAACTGGCATTCCATTCGGGGATCACGTGAGGGCGGTGGGTTGTCAAATGTTCCCGTTTTTGATACTGTGAAATTGAAATCCCCGGCAATTCTTCTACAGAAAGATTCTGTGACGTCAATCTCTCTGCATCGAAGGTAAAGTGCCAGAGATGTAAACGGGTGTCGCTGACCCAAGGTTGTGCTAAGACCCCGGACAGTTCGCCATATCAGTGACAGGGGCTTTCGTGAATCCAACGACTCGCGAAAGGATGTCCAACGTCGCCTAGCCAGTTTATTCATGTGCCGCTGCATTTTCTTTTGAATGCGTCTAGCCAGCCTCAAATCATCCATGCACTTTGTCCGTCGGTACCTTCGTTCTGCACGACGGCGTACTGCGCGAAGTTTCTCAAGCTTGATGTCGAAATCGGTGCGCTTGTGACTAGTCAAATGTGTATGCGTGGTATTCTGCAGGACATCCTTTATCGAGTCCTCTAGGTTATATGATGAGCCGTCGGTACAGCAGTCTTCCATTAACATTTTGAATTTCAGCCAATCGGTGTACTTGAGGCCTCTTGAGGACTTGGAGCTGGTGAAACCTTCCATACACAGGTAAGTTGGTATATGGTCGCTGCCCCGCGTTTCCAAATCCGAAAACCAGTGCACTTTCCTGGTAAGTGAGCGAGAAATCAATGTAAGGTCCAGGCAGCTGCTATAGGCGGATCCGCGTAAATATGTAGGGCTTCCATCGTTACAAACGCAGAGTTCGTACTCCGAGGCTAAGGACACCAATTTTCTTCCTCTTGAGTTGTCCCTGGAGCTTCCCCATAGAAAATGGTGGGCATTGAAGTCGCCAGTGACCACCCATGACCTTGGAGTCGATGTCAGAATACCGCGTAAGCGCTCGCAGTCAAGGCGGCTTGATAGATATAAGTAAGCTCCGATAATCGTGAAAGCAACCTTATCCTTCTTCACAGTAAGGCACACATACTTATTCCCTTCATCAGGCGAGACTGTGGTGAACGTAAGTGAGGTCATGGCGCATGACAATAACTTTGATGCAGTCTCTGTGAGTGGAGGACATAAAGCACTCATATTCTGACAGCTTGATTGAAGCACACAGGTTGGGTTCACAAATCACGATAATGGGGAAGCGGTTCACAATTAGAAACTGTCTAAAGTCAGACATGCGCGACTTCAGTCCTCTGGCGTTCCACTGAAAGACAGATGCATTCTTGACTTCCACTCGAAACGACGGTGCCTCGCTGGTCATGGTTTTACCTCAGAGCTGCAAGCACCGGACTCAGGGTGTCCAGCACATGCAGTGCGGTCTGCGCCGCCGAAGTCTTCATATTACTCAGTAGGACACGCATGGTACTCATCAGCGATTGCAGCAAGCTTATCACTTGATCTTCATTCATCGCATCACTGGTTTGAGGGGTCGTCGAGGGCAGCGGGATTTGATGCAGCTCCGAAGTAGGTTGACTTCGTGGAAGAGAGGGCCACTGTTCGGAAGGTGCGACTGCTGTCTTTTTTTTCTGTTTGGCAGTATCCGTCTTCAGTGAGCTCGGTGTTTGTGGGTCAGCCTCTTTGATAGAGGATGACATCTCTCTATCGGTGGAGCCGTTTTTTCGTGATGGTCTTCGCCCACGACGCCGTCGTCGGCGTAGTGTAGCGATAGCTTCCCTGTGCGTTGAATTGTCCCGCACCATACGCCTGAGTACCGCGTGCTCGTTTCGCACCCGCGGGCAATCTTTGGATGAGGCCTCATGAGCGCCGTGGCAGTTTGGACATCGTAGCATGGTGGCACTGCAGGCGTCTTTTGAGTGAGACTCAGCGCACCGCGGACACACAACTTTGTTCTCACAGACACCTTTTACGTGTCCCATCTTGAAGCACTTGTAGCATTGCAGTGGCTTCGGTATGTAAGGACGCACTGAGTGGCGAACATGGCCAACTTTGACATACGAGGGAAGGCTGTCTCCCTCGAACACAAGCCTCAAGCAGCGTGAGTTGCCGAGTCTGGTAATGTGCGTGATGCGGGTGCCTTCAGTTGCTGGCTTTATTAGTATTGGCAGGTCATTAGCTGAGATGGAAAGATCCACATCCTAAATGACGCCTACAGCGCCATTACAACCTGTAGCGACTATTGGGCGAACTTTCACGTTGCCGATTTCTGTTATGTGCCGAAGGCTTTGCAATGCGCTACGGTGCATAACGTCTACAGCAAGGACATTCTTTCGTGCATTGATCCTCACGTCTTTGATCTCATTCGGCGCGGTTTCCTCGAGAAGCACAGAAACAACTTGCCTGTTCAGGAGTCGCAAGTTAAATGCAGGATCTTCGGGCATAAACAGCATGGTGTGCGGCCACCGCTGTGGTGCAGTCTTAACGGTGGAAACACGTGCCGACGATGCCGTCCGCAGCAGTCTTTGTTTTGTAGATCGATTCATGACGACCGTGAAGTCATCATCCGATGACTCAAAGCCGTCCGAGTACAAATCGGTTGCCTCACTGTCGGTGTCGCTCGACGCGTTGCTACGCTTCCTGGACGACGAAGTCCGGCGCGACGGTTGCACGCCTGGAACATTCTCAGGTGTGTCCTGAAGCATCACCGCAAAGGAGGAAGCGGCAGCTCTGAGGATTTCCAGGAAAACGAATTGAAAATACTGAGACACGGGCAGAAACGTTCTGTGAGAGAATCACTTCGTCATCGTCCCCCGCCTCATTAAGGGAATGATCACGTGGACACACAGACATAGATGATTATATAGATAGATAGATAGATAGATAGATAGATAGATAGATAGATAGATAGATAGATAGATAGATAGATAGATAGATAGATAGATAGATAGATAGATAGATAGATAGATAGATAGATAGATAGATAGATAGATAGATAGATAGATAGATAGATAGATAGATAGATAGATAGATAGATAGATAGATAGATACTCAATGTGCGCACAGTTTAGAAAATATCAGCAGTGCTATCAAAGTGATGTTTTTATGAGCATAGTGAACCAGTTGCATGCGTTGGCTTAATATAGGGTATTGCTAATAGGATCTTGCTCTTTCTGTGTACCTAACTTTAAAACTTTCCCTGACTATGATAAGAAACGTGATAGCACGAAAGCAACACAGGAGACGAGAAATGAAGGGACGCAGACCAGCGCTTGTCGGCTGTTGAGCCACGGCCTTGTTGGTAGCTACCGGCAATCGTAGTTTTGCGTAAAGCGACATTCCGAGGCGGCTTCAACACAGTAGTGGCGCCGTATATAGAGCGGTTTTTTTTTAATTAAATAGAGGGGACTCTGGACCGTGATCGATCAGCGACCATGGGAATGATGGGTAGCACACAGATTTGCCTAGTCTTCGTATTTGCATGCGGTGAATCATACTTGCGGCTTCGTTTATTCCTGGTTCCGGTTTCATTTTGAGGAAAGAACGAACCTTTCTGAACTTCGTGACCAGATTCGAAATGGTGAGTCTAAAAAATAATGATGATGTGTGGTGTTTTATGGTGCAAGGGCCATTCGATGGCCAAACAGCACCAGGTCTATGGACAAGAGATGCGAACAATGATTACAATAGGTGGCTGTAAAACAGCCTTAAAATAGCTCGCGCTGACGCGGGTAAAAACATGGCAGCATCAAAACCATGACATTGACGTGAAATGCATGCAGTGAGAGTGAATGGCGAAACGTCATGATAGTAAGACAATGATGGAGATGTAGCCGTCGTGGCAGTGACCTCTCCTCAGAGATCGTGCTATGGAGCGCCTGGTTATATGACGTTAAAAGTACGTACGTCTTTTAAAAATGCCAGCAATGAATTATATTAAAAAAGGGGTTCTCTACTTATTTAATAAACATTGATGGGTGCAAGGTTATTTTTTGTCAGTATGGCAATATACAGCGCTTTTTTAGAGAATCTAAATCGCTGCACTGGACGGTGATGTGGAGAACTGTGAGTGGTTCTCCACATCTCTCACACCATAGTGCATCGCCACCAGACAAAGGTATGAGTGTGTTTTGTGTGTGTCCTACCTGTACTCTTGTAAGTGTCATTTGTGTGTAGCGTGATCTTGATACTGTTGGCCCATTTCTAATTCTCGGTTTGATAACATGTAGTTTGTTTTCTGTTTGCCTATTCCACAGGCGCTGCCAGCATGCCCAGAGCTCCCGTCGTAGAAACGGTTTCAGATCAAGTGCAGGTACAGCTACGGATGTTTTGGCCGCAGCGTTGTGTTGAGCAGAGACGGCGAGCTGATCCGCCAACACGTTTTAAGCGATTTCGCGGTGCCCTAGCATCCAACACACTACAACATGTCGTTTAAAAGCATAGATCGTGCATAACAGAGAGTACAAAGAGACAATGACAATTTTTTCTGTTTTCGTAGTGTTTTCAGAGCCGTTACTATGCTCAGCGAATCTGTGTACATTACCCTGTGTGTTAGTTGTAGTTCTTTTTTATTATTTCACGGCCACAGATACCGCGTGAGCTTCTGCGGTGAAGATACTTGTTTCGGAGTGAGTACTGAATACCGGAGCAAGAGAATCATGGGCAAAGTGGTGCAGAGGACACACCAGTGTGAGACTTTGAAGCATCTGGGAAAAATTCTGGGCAAGTGTACTTCTGTTTGAGTTCGAGGAAGTGCGTTCAGATATGTGCAGTAGGTGCATGTTCAGTGACTTCCTCGAGAGACAGACTGCAGTCTATAACTTGCCACTTCCACGGTGGCGGATATACTGCTTGAGCCATCAAACGGTGTTCTACAAGTGGCACAGCTGTTTTTTCAGCGAGTCTCCTGACACGGAGTAGGGCTTTCTCAGCGAATGATTGTTGTTGAACAAGGTGGAGTTGGACAGATTATTAATTGTGGAGTGAGTCGGATGTTCCTCGTCTGTGTTAACCTTGAGATATTATGTAAAAGACATCTAACATCTCTGCAGAAGGAGCGACCATTCATTTAATTCTACCTACAGGCTCTCTACGGGGATAGTTTGAAAAGCGCCCGTAGAGAGGCGAATGCCTAGATGGTGGACAGGGTCGAGAATCATTAGGGCTGACGGTGTCGCACGCTGATATATTGTTGCACCACGATCTAGACGCATGCGTATGACGCTTTTATATAAATTCATCAGACATTTCCTGTCACAACTCCACGTTGTGCGTGACAACACTGAAAATATTCCTGGTTTTTAGGAGCCTGTCTTTTAAATACTTGATGTGTAGGATGAAGATTAGTTCTGTGTTTTTTATTAGTCCAAGAAACTTGTGCTTGGTTTTCACAGACAGACGTTGGCTATGCAGGTCAATGTTGGGGTCACGATGGAGCCCCCTCCTTCGGCAGAACAAGACGCAAGTGATTTTTTGCGCGTTGAGTTTAAAACCATTCTGATCTGCCCATTGAGGAACCTTGAGCAACCCTAGTTGAACCTGACGTTGGCACATTGCGATGTTGCACGACTTGAAACCAACCTGTACATCATCGATATGTATGCAGTAAAAATAGTGTGTGGGAGAGACAGGTGCAAGTAATTCATTTTGACTATGAAACGTGTGCAACTCAATACACATCCTTGCGTCATTACTGTTTCTTGCACAAATGTACAGGACAAAGCAGTGCCGACTTCGACACAGAATGACCGGTTGGACAGGTAGCTTACGATGATTATTAGCATTGTACTCCGCACAACTAAATATGACAGGTCTCGCAATATGCCAAAGAGCCATGTAGCATCATATGCGTTTTCCGTACCCAGGAACACAGAAAGAAAAAAATTGCTTACGAAAAAAAGCATCGTGAATTTGTGTCTCAATACGGGCAAGGTGGTCAGTGACCGAGCTTCTCGAAACCCACAGTGGTATGGGTCAAGTAGGCCATTGGTTTCAAGGAAGCGCATCAGGTGCCTGTTTATCATTTCCTCAAAGACCTTGCAAAGACATCTGGTTAATGCTATTGACCTGTAGCGGGAAACTAATGACGGGTCCTTGCCTTCTTTTAGAATCGGGATAATGATGGATTCCTTCCAGGCTGAAGGCAGCTCGCCAAAAACCACATTGAATTATACAGGAAGAGAAGAGCTTTTTAGGTTTTAGTGGGCAGGTGTTTTGCCATTTCATACCCCACATGGTGCGGACCTGGGGTAGACTTATTGCAGTACAGAAAAATTCATTGTATGCCTTGTGTGTTGTCAGTTTGCGCTCTAATCTCTGTTTTTTTTTTCATTTTGGTTTTGTATCGTTGGGATGCTTCACTATAGTGTGATGAGCTGCAAACCTGTTCGAAGTGCGCACCGAGAGTGTTCGACTGGCCTTCCAAACTCTCCCCTTGTGTGTTCACTAGAGGGAAAGAGTGTGCTTGTCGTTCTGCCACCTTACCAACCATGTTCTAGACTCTCACCTCATCTGTGTATGAATGAATGTATGATGAAAATTTGCGCCAACTTTCTTTTCACGCCTGTCGGCGCGTCCCCCTACGGTGTTCTTAAAGTTTGTAAGATTCTCGACTATAGGCGAGTCTCAAAGCAACTTCCAATCCTTATTTTGTTTTTTGCGCTCAATACGGCACTTATTATTCCACCATGGGACTCGTCATTTCTCTGACAGTCTACATGGTTGTGGAATACATTTCATTGCTGCATCTACCAGGAAAGCTGTAAAGTAGCAACCTCCATGCTTAACGCCCCCATGTCAGTCCAAGCAAATAGAGTAATTGTTGGATACTGTTCCCAATCGGATTTGTTGGTGAGTCATTTGGAAACCTGTGGAGGACATATATTTGTTATTGATGTGCTGATAACTATAAAACAATGGTCGCTACAATATGGAATAATAATGGCTTCCTCTTTAAGCACAGGTAAGAGTTATAGACATATTAAGCTAAGGTCTATGGTTTAGTACGTATTGCATGCGATGTCGTAACATGTTGGCTCTTCAATTTAAGAGGCACGCACCGGAAGAACAAAAAAATCAATCAGGCGACCTCGTGCATCGCAGCGAGAGTCACCCCAGAGGCTACCATGTGCATTAAAGTCCCCTAGAAACAGGTAGGTTTCTGGAAGTTCGTCTATGAAAAGCTGAAATTTGTTTTTCAAGACGGTCTTGTGGTGGGTAGATAGAGAGAGCAGATAGTGGCGAGCCTGTTCAAAAGAACTGCTCAAACACCCACCGCCTCAAGGGATATTTGTAGTGGTAGGTGAGCACATGTATTTCCTTGATTGGCTATAACAGCAACACCGCTGGATGACACAATAGCATCATTCTGGTCCTTTCGAAAAATAACATAATGCCGTATAAAGTTAGTGTGTTTTTGCTTCAGGTGCGTTTCTTGCACACACAGCACTTTTGGTGTATTTTTGTGTAAAAGTTCGTAGATATTGTCGAGGTTCCTCGGCTGTCCTCTGACGTTCTACTGTAGTATTTGTATCATTTTAATGTTGTGTGATGATCTGCGTACAAAAGTGTTGCCTTAGGTTACAGGGCCTTTTTGGGGCCCTGTATAGGGTTTTTCGTTCTTGGTGCACTCCAAGGACTTGCGCCTCTCCTTCGGCGTCTGAGGCACTGGAGGAGTGGGGCTTGTATTCATTATCTCTCGGGAGGTGGCAGATGGTGCCTTCTCGGCAGGCACGTTTACGGAACTTTCGGACCTAACTGTGCTTGCAGTGGTCTGAGCTCCAGTAGACACGGGGTTCTGCCGACCCTGTTTGTCAGGTGGCGGAGCAGTACAGGCTGCTCCAGCTGGGGGCGCTGATGCCATGACCGTGGCCATACACTGTGCGACATTCGCGAGTGCAGAAACGAGTGGCGCCACACCCCGGCACATCACATCAACAAAGGAGGGAAAAGACGGGTAGTGTAGTGCGAAACGTTGATGTGCCTCTTGGAATGACAGATTGAATTCGACCTTAATTTCTATTGTTTGTTTCTTTTTTTCATGTGGGGCATGATCGTGAGTACGCAAGGTGATTTCCTTCACAGTTCGGAGAATTCATTGCTTCTGAGCAGCTGTTGTCAGATATGCGTTGAATGGATGCCCACTATGTGCAGGTGGCGTGCTCAGTGCAACTCTGCCGTCAATGCCCGAAACGTTGGCACTTGAAACATCGACGAGGATTGGGAATACATGGTCTTACACGGAGCTTACAATAGCCGATTTCAATTGATTCTGGTAGGTCAGTGGTTCTAAAGGTAATTATTACATGTTTTGTAGGGATCTGTTTGTTGTCACGCCTTATTGTTATTCGTTGGACTTTGATCAAGTTCTCGTCCTGCCAACTTTCAAGCAGTTCACTTTAAAAACGTTCAATAATGTCGTCGTTAGAAATCTTGCCGCGGACAGTGTTCATTGACCTGTGTGGGCCCACCGAAACAGGGGTTTCCCTAAATGCTACAAGTTTCGACAGCTTCTCAAATTGAACTTTGTCACGAACCTGCAGTAGAAAATCACTTCGCATCTTTGTCACTTTATAACCTGGATCTATGCTTCTGTCAGAGTTTTCGACACGAAGAAAGGTGAAATTGCTCGGACTGTCTTCTTTTCGTTCTGTCTGTGGGTAATGTGGTACTGTGGGAAGGTCTTCTTTGGTAAGTTTTGCGTGAATGGGTCTTCGGTGCGCCACATTTTCAGGAAGCAATCAGGAAGGAAGGGGGGGGGGGGGGCATACGCCATATGAAGACTACAAAATTCGGTGGCAATGATGGCCACCCACCACCAAGCCCAAAAAAACGACGCTAACAAGTTTAATAATAAACACTTGGAGGCACCAGCAACGCATGGCCGCTATAACCTGCTATAATTACCCTTGGTTGCATAGCTACACCAGGTTAACCCTCACCGCCAGGAAATTCGGAAGTAAACGGAAATGAGAAGATGACAGGACAGATAAGAAGTGTGAGAGAAAGACGAAGATGTGGAAAGAGAAAGAAATAAGAAAAGGCGACTGCCGGTTTCCCCAGGGTGGGTCAGCCCAGGGGTGTCGTCCACGGGAAACTAGGGCTTAAGGGGTGTATTGGCTCTGCCGGGGGGCCTTGAAGGTCCAAGCACCCAGCATCGTCTGAACCCCCAGGATCCCCTTTTCCCCGGGCACAGCTAAGCTACGCACGGCTAAGCGTGGGAGGAGGTCGAAACCCCCCATTGGCGTGGGTCCATGGTGCTGCCACACACTAAGCGAATGCTTGCACAGACGCCCATGCGAGGAAGCCTAAAAGAATGAGGTGGTGAAGTGCAACCGTTGAACATTCGCTGATTTTCGTTTCGTGAGAAAGCAGCTCCAAGCCAATTGAACACACACGGAACCAGAAGAAGGTGAGAAGTAAGAGGATTAGACAAATACGTGTACTGCCCATCACTCCCATGGTCGCTGAAGCGCCGTGCATTGCAGCTCTCACAGACACTGGCGCCCGAGTATATTAGGATGCTATGAGTGGTGCGGCGAATTCTGCTGGGCCATCAGTTCACTCGCCAAGACCCCTTTAAACACGCCTGACTGATGGACTGCCCGAAGGGGCGTTTACAGTATGAGCTGTCATCTTTTCTGCGCTGCTCAGGTCGTCGAGTCACACCGGACAATGGGTCGAGCATCTGGGCTTGGTCTGCGACAACATGTCCCGCATTCCTTTGTCGGCGGCCGTGCCTTGGTGCATTCTTGTCTTCGCGACCTGCCAGGAGCTAGCAGCTGTGGATGAGTCGACCCTGAGTACTGCCAACCGGATGAGTCGACTGTACGCGTGGGGTTCCAGGTAATCACACCGTGCCAGTTGTGCCGTATTGCCCCTCCATGTGCAACGAGCTTAGCGTGCCTTTCCCCCTTTCCAAGGTTCACAAGAAGGCAAGGTTTGACAGCCTCTTCGTGGGTGGAGTGAAGGGCGGCGATCCTATTGGAGGGCCCTGGACTCAATTGTTTCCATTGCAAGGAATCTTGAGAAGACGGAGAATATAGAACGCGAGCGCAGAGACGCTCGGGTGTGCTTCATCTGTTTTATGTTGTTTCACGTTACTCTAAACATTCAAGTACAGTACATTAACGGTTCTTTTTACCAACTCCAGCTCCTCTACTCGTGCTCACCTGAGACGCAGATGATGCCAGTCAGGACCACACTACCCTGCGTCGCCACAGTGATGGACATGTCTTGACACCTCATTCCTAGACACGGCGTCCCTTTTCCCTTGTTGCTCTCGCGGTATGACGCTTCTGATCATGGCGTACGAGCTAGCCGATCCACCACTGAAGCTCCTTCCGTAGGCATGTAGGGTAGGAGTTATTGTAGATTGGTGAACATGTCTGCAATTCCTCTCTCTGCTCTTCTTTTTCTTTTTTGCTTACCGCGCATCTTATCATGATACTAAAAGGCCTTTCCAGCCACTACTTGCGCTTAGCATATGTGCGTATTTTAATTCCGAACGAAAGGTTCTGTAATTCAACGTAGCCTTGCTCAGGAAGGAGACGTTCCCCCAGCTTGAAATGCAATCGACGCAAAGGACCTCACCAGCTACGATGGCAAGAAAATTGACGCTGAATGCCGGAGTTAACAGAAGTCCTTAACAACTGCGGGGAAATACGTTTTAAGACTTACGTAGAAACGTGATTTGGTAAGCGTCATTCCGCAGTTTTGCTTCATATATACGCACAAGTGGGCTTTCTTTCCTTATTTCTTTCTGTCCTTCTTTCTTTCTTTCTCTCTTTCTTCCTTTCTTTCTTTAATTTTTTTTTATTTTTGTGTACAAATAGCACTTTTCCTTGCCGTTGTACACTCTTGGCCTTAAACGCGATTCACGAAGTGTCGCGATTTCCTCCCGAGGTGCTCACTGTTTTTCGTCCCAACGTGATAGCTTCACCGAGAATCTACTACAATACCTGCTCCCTCGCCTACCCACTGTTCGAATGACTGCTCCGCGATTTCCAATGCGGAACTGAAACGCACTTCTCAGACGCCTACATGATCGGTGCCGTCATTGCAACAGCTGATCTTTCTCGCAGAAATCGCTCTTTCTCGATGAGTCGGCTGCCGAATACGGCACCCACTGCGCCACTTTTCCTCTCTACTACGACGAGGAGGACAAGCAACGCTTGTCGGCAAATAAGTTCTCCGGAGCACATTCTTGCGAAAAATAAACGCATAAAAATGACGAAAGAAACACGCTGCCGCTGCACACAGCCATTTCCAGTCGGCTTGACGATAGTTATAGCGTGAGAACAAAACGACGACACAGAGACAAGGACACGTGAGTCTCTGTGTCGTCGTTTTGTTCTCGCGCTATAACTATCGTCATGCCATACCAACTAGCCCAAGCTGCCACACTTCCAGTCGGCTGCCACGAGCGCGTAGCGGTGGCATCTCCTGAGGCATCTTTCTCAGCATTGCTGCGGAGAACGGACGGGTTGCCAAGCTCGCACCATCATCACAGAGGCGTCTCTGTCGCTAGCCTCTCTCTGTCGACGTCCTTCGGACTCGGGTACCGTCTTACGCTTGACCGTGCCATGCTTCCCCTAAGGGCTGCTCGAGTGCTTCGCCTGCCAGCAGGTATGCAGGATGAGGGCGGCTCTTCGAGAATGGCAACGCGATCAGCGGCGTTGCATGGAGGTGCCGATAAAAGTTAGACAAACATATCAGTCGGTGCTCTGGCAAAGCATGGCTTCCTTGCCACTTTTTCTAACTTTTATCGGTGCATCCATGTAACGCCGGCGACCACGTCGGAACGAGTGACGGCACCCTGTCCGACATTAATTTGCCTTTTTGCCAACTCTGTCTTTTACATGTCACCGTAAAAAATAAAAAAAAAGTGCAGCAACGTTAGCGGTATGCCTTTACTCTTCTGCAGTAGATATTTAGTGGCTAGCGTACTTGTGAGCACGATGACTTTTTGTTATGCGTGTCGTGAGACCAGCGTAGCGGGCGTAGATGCCGGTGGTCGCGATAACATTTAAGCCCAAACTCCATAGGCGCGAAAATGCACGCGACAGCGACGAGCGACGCGACGTAGATCGGCGTCGCGCGATCAGTCGCTAGCGCAGGCAAACCTCATTCACGCGACGGCTTCGGCGAGCGAATTCCACTGTTGCTGGCATGAGGCCGTCAACTCGCACCAAGAAAACCGCGTAGCGAGCGGTTTCCAATTTAAAAATAAGATATATTGTTGTGTAGTAGAACGGAAAGTGTTTATTATTGCCATGCAGCATTTTTTATATGCGCATGCGTAATAAACATTGCGTTATTTCTTGTTGCGCATACGTGACACGGGCAGGGTCACGTGCACCTATGTAGTCTTCGTCTTTTCCGGTTTTTCGCTATTGGCTGCTTGAGCCCAGCACTTCCGGGCGATGAGCGACGGTTTCCAAATCTGGAGAACCGAGCGATCGCGCGAAAACGAGCACGCGACAGGTCGCGCGAACGCCCTGTTTCGTCGCTCGTCGCTGTCGCGTGCATTTTCGCGCTTATGGAGTTTGGGCTTTATTGGTGTGCGCATGCCAGTTCATATGCAGACGAGCCTGGCGCGTATGCGGCCAACATACCTCACGTTATATCCGGCGTTCCACGGAAGATATGCATCCAAGCCTTCTTTTGCGTTATCCTTTACGAAGCCTTTTTTTTTGTGTGTGTGGCAAATAAACTAGTCTTGTCTTAACTTTCAGGGAGTGTAGGTGTCTTTTCTCTCCTACTTCGGGCGAGTACGCTACACCGGCTATATAGTATAAGCACGACGCACATACTCATAAGCTGACGTTGTCGCACACCGAATCACAGTGCTCGCGAGGGAATCGATGCGGTGTCGGCCGACTTTAGTGAGCCGCAGATTTCTACTGTCATGTGCCAAAGTTTTTTTTTTTCAGAAGTGTAATTGTCGTCTTAGTAGTCTTTACAGTAGCTCTTTGATCGTGGTATGCCACCGCTGAGCATAAACATTGGTCCCATTATGTTTACGCCTGTTCAACCAATTCCGCCAGCGACAGCCACCTTCCCAAACTACCAACGCGAGTTGGTATTGTCTGTGTTTCGCTTTAACTGTTGATTTCTTCTTTTCCGTGCTCTTGCTCTTCTTTCTCTATCCTTATATATTATTTTTTTCTTTCCCCACCCTACATGCGGAGTATCTATACTAGCCAAGGCTGTGTTCTTCTTCTCCTCCTCTCACGGCTCATACGCAGCAGAGTAGTAGGTGAAATTTTTTTCAGTATGTTCTAGAGTATATTACTTGTATATACCAGAATTAAGTAATATAATGAATTCAAGTACGAATTATTAATAGGGTTATCCCACGCCAAATCGAACAATTCATGGCCAGTTGACCTCTTAAATTTCTTTGAAAATTTTAGATACTGCTGCATGATAAGTAGAAAGAAGAGATCCGCAATGAGTTTTACAGAAAAGCAATTTTCGAAGCACAGTAAACTTAATAATGACGAAGAGGTGAAGAGCCACACTTGTCTGCTCTGCTGTTTTTTTTTTTCTGATTTTGTCGATAAATTACACAAAACAATTTGAAGCTACGCACGTCACATTTGTTTAGCCAAATATATGCGTATCTTTGCTTACTTTTAGATATTTTGCGTTTCTGTGGGTTGTTCAGATATTATTATAAAAAATTAAAAATGGCTCAAAAACGTTTTTGTAATGGGTTCCCGGCCTTTATTTTAAAAAGGGCTTACGGCAGAGCAATGAAAATTCCACACTACTTTCTCAGCATGCTTATTCATATAAGTGCCAAAACCTATATTATTAACTCTCTTTAATAAAAGTATTAGCTACGCTAAATTCAAGAAAAAAAGCACACGAGGGAAACTTGTGACGATGATTTAAAAAAATATATTTTTGCTTTCTCCCAAACTTTCCCCAACTATTCTGTGGGCACATCAGCTTCCACAATTCACAAAAACACGTTGCATATTGTGGTTTCACTTGCAGTTACGGCCCGTCTAAAAATGCCATAGTGCAAGGACAAGCAATTGTAGATCACACTTTCTGCTCACTAAATATGAAATGCGGGCCTATATACACCTTGGTTTCTTGAATTGGAAGGCAGCATTTGAAATGACTGTCGGCTGCACTGAGACTGTCGATTTCGAAATGATTTGGTCACGGGGGCAGCCATGGATTAACGAGCGTGCACAGTTCCGGGAAAAAGAAGCCTTGTGTTTGTGTTCTCGGATTGTGATACAGCCGGGGCATGATCATCGAAGCGTAGCTATATTATCCGCCCTTAATCACATTTCAGCCACGCGTTGCTAACATTAGAGACGTAGCAGATACTGTTTGCGCTTTTTCTGTGTTCAAAGTAAACGCAAAAAAAAACACTTCTACAATACGCACTTGTATATTTAAACAAGAGCGTCCCGAGGTGACTGATCTAACTTAAGCACAGCGGGATTGCAACGCACATGCTTGGCGTGTAAACAAAAGCAAGCAGCCAAAGCCACATATTCGCTGTCTGTAGCTCCGACTCCCCGACCGCACTCAGCGCCCTCACAAGAAACACTTTGACGAGTCGATGTGGTTCTTCAAGTTGGACAACATTCCTTCGGTGGGAGGCACCATGAAAACTCTTGTCAGGAGGTTGCGATAACTCGCTTCCCGAACGCGGGTCACGGCTGCAGAGAAACTATCGCCGCACAAATTTATCTCAGCGAAAACCATGAAGGTGGTGCTCCGGGAACAAATTCTAAAGGGAACAAACGCCAAACTATAGACAACTGGGTGCCGACCTCAGACGTTGGCAGCAGATGACTTGTACTGGCCGTGCGCATTGTCCACCGCTCACACTCCCATATACAGTGTCCGCGGTTTGCTTTGTGCTGTGCGTTTTATGGCTGCAAAGTATTGATTGATTGATTTGTGGGGTTTAACGTCCCAAAACCACCATATAATTATGAGAGACGCCGTAGTGGACGGCTCCGGAAATTTCGACCACCTGGGGTTCTTTAACGTGCACCCAAATTTGAGTACACGGGCCTACAATACTTCCGCTTCCATCGGAAATGCAGCCGCCACAGCCGGGATTTGATCCCGCGACCTGCGGGTCAGCAGCCGAGTACCTTAGCCACTAGACCACCACGGCGGGGCATGGGTGCAAAGTATAGCTCCTAGCAAAATTATTGTGTAGACAACGTTCTGAAGCACAAGGAGCTCATTTCGAAGAAACGAAAATTTCGCAGAGTTACCGACTTATACGTCACAGCTTGATACCGCAATGCCCTAAAGAATCCCACTCGTACAGCACTAATTTCTGATCATTCACTGGTGATTTGCAGTGGCAGGACATAATTACTGAATACAGTATCATGCGAAATCGAAAACCACACGCGAACACCAATTTCATAGAATATTCAGGCCCACATGCTGTGCCCAGTCTTGCGCAAAGGCTTAATTTGATGGGCCCTCTTCACACCCGAACCTGGGCTGTGCGCGCTTGCTTGCTCGGTAATCCCGCACTCATGACCGCTCTTGTGACCAAATCATTTAGAAATTTGCGTTCATGTTGCAGTCTAGAGCTGTTTCAGTGCTGCTTACTTTTTAAGAAATTGGAGTATAGTTCTGCATTTCATAGTTAGCTGGCAGAAAGTTTGATCCACAATCGCCTATCCTTGCACAAGGGAATTTTCGATGGGCCATGACCGCAAGTGAAATTACATTATGCAATGTGTTTTTTTATTTATTGTGAAAGGTGATGTGCAGAAAATAAATGAGGAAAGATTTTAAAATATGAAAATTGTGTTTTTATTCGTCATGAGAAGTTTTTTTCTGCATGCACTTAACTTGAAGTTAGCGCGATTGTATCCTTTTATCAAAAAGCGCTATTATTAAAAATCTTGGCAGTTCTATAAACAAGCGTGCTTAGGAATTATTGCGGGATTTTTGTCACTCTGTTTTAGGCTCTTTTTGAAATAAAGGCTTGCAAACTACGCAAAAACATAACATTTTTAGTTAAAACACGAGAATTAAAAATATATATGTACACTATGCAGAGAATTGAAATATAATGTAAAGCAAGCGCAAGTACATATGTATTTAGCTAAACTAGTTTGAGGTAAGTACATTTTTTTCGTGTATATCATCGCGAAAAAAAAAATCTGCAGAACAGGTAAGCGTTGAACTCCACCTCTTCGTCGTTATTGATGTACTTTCCTTAAAAAAAGTTTCTTCCATCAAAATCAATTCGGCTCGTTAGGCAACAATATAGAAAATTTCGAAAGTAATTCAAGAGGTCCGCCAGCCATGCTTTGTTCGGTCTTACGTGGAATCACCCAGTAATTAAATACTTAAAGGACAAAGAATTCAGAATGGTGAAGAATTGTTGAATGGCGAAGGAAACAACCCTGTGACTGTGGCCCAGAATAGAGGCGACCAAAGAAAGAATAACTGACTCTGATGCTTCCAGACCCTGCATGATTTTGAAGAGCTGCAACTATGAATCTTTTGCTCAATGACGTGAACCAGCGACAGGATGGAAAGCAATGACTAGTGGCGGAGTCCTTCAATACATTTACTGGTTGTGAAGCTTCGGCGAAAGTTTGATATAGAGACAGGAGCAACCACTAGGGGCGCCCTTACCCACGGTGGGGTAGAGTGCCTCGATGGCAGCGCCCCCGCGAAGGCGAACTAGCGCATCGAGGCACTCTACGGCGGAGATCAAAGTGGCCGCGGCACTGCAATTGTATGGCATGCGCGGGAGCTGTGAAACGTTGTCAAATCTAGCCGTGAAGGTTGAATACGCGTTTAGAGTGATGTTAGCTTCAAGTAAATTCGGGAAAGCTCTAATACAGTGAAATTTATCGCCGAATGAGGCCCTGAAGCTAGAAATTCGACGGCATGCTGATGCCACTGTAAGACAAGCCAGCGCTATAAAAGCCTGCTTATTTTTTTTTCTTAAAGGTCTAGTGAACATTTGTTTACAATTCAGAGCTCTTCAATGGTTCTGGTGGTTTTTAACACGTCGCGGAAATGCTGTGATTGCCACTTTTGGCAGCGCATATCCAACCTTCCAAACTATATATACATTCGGTGTTTCTATATATGAAGATACATAATTCAAAATTTCCTCGCACTTATCAACCCAACGGCCACTTTAAGTGAACCAGTGCTTTCAATTTAGCAACTGATGAGGATCAAGCAATACTTCATATGATGTTTGCCTGGTTTTGGCGTTTTGCTTCGCGTTAATTTATCACTACGGTGTCGTAGCGCGTTCTAAGGCCATGCGATGTAGTTTCTCACTCATTTACTCTTCTGTGTAACATAGTCATGTTGTCTTTTCGCTGTCCTTTATTGTTCTTACTGTAACGGAGAAAGCCTTATATGCCTCCTCAAACGTGAAAATTGACTGACTGCGTCTCGCGCTGGAGGCGTCAGCATGTGACGCAAAAAGTTATCTCGGGCTCATGACGCATTGATATGAAAAATTAAACTTCTGCGCTTTTACAGCCTGCGCAAGTTTTGTACAGCATTGTGGTGCAACCGCTCTGGCACCGTCATCCTGGCAAACATATATTGGTAGCGCTGAAATCTCTGTTACATGCAACGAATGTGTGTGTTTTTTTTTTTCAAGCTGTGGGGAGCTGCATGTAGCTCCACCTGTTCGGCATATCACTTCTACCCAAAATGGTCATTTCAGTGCCTGTATAAACGAAAACACTGAGCATTTCACTCATCGGGCTTCTGTGTTACCCACTGGCTTCGAACGAAGAAGAGACGGCTGGTATGCTCACCTTCATTAAACGCGTCATTATTTATTGCACATATGTCAAGAGGGCTCATGCACAGCCCACTGAAGCCTCTACAGTACCCAGCTCGCTGACGATTCCCGTCGACGCTTGGTAGGCGGGCGAGCTCTGCATCATTTTTGCACTGTACAAATATGTCGTGAGGCCCTGGAAAATTCTCGGCACAGCGTCGGGAAAAGTTTCAGAACGTCACGCGGTGACTTCACAACAACCTTCGATCAGCCACTAGTCCACGCGAACGATGTCTCTCTCATAAAAGTGCTTTTCGCACAGTCGCACATTCGGGGAAACAAATGGAAAACCACCAGTTTTTTGTCACGGTATTGCGACAAGCTTCCACTTCTCCCGCCGATCACTGTCTGCAGGCAGCGAGAGCTTGGAGACTTCTTTGTCATTTTTTTGTACAACCAAGTACCCAGCAAATAAATGGTATCCTTACCAGTCTTGAGGCACACCACACTAGGCACAATAGTAATGATGCGGTGAAGGACTATGCGATGTCATGGTAGGCGATGACTTGCCAGATCTAAAGCCATTTTGGCTGGTCCTCAATAGCGGCAGTTTAATAATGTTATACGACCATGAAGTACCCTTTAAGTGAGTGTCACTACATTTGATGGTAATGGTATTAGTTTTGTATTGTCGATATTGTAGCCGGCCCCCAGCTTTTTAAGCAGCGTTATATTTTAGCAATCTTCCATTCATCAGCTATTTCAGCTTTCCTAATGGAGTAGTTCACGAGGCTTACAAGATCACTCGGGAATTCCTAGTATATTATCTTTATCATTGCGTTTGTAATTTCATTAGGCCCTGGTGCTGCATTTGTCAATCCTTACATAGCCTTATCTTATTACAAAGTCTTTGCTGCTGTGTACTCAAAAACCACTGGTGTATTCGCGTACACTCGGTATTCAACCATAGGCTAGAACTTCTGGTTGACGCCGACGCAATCACAGTGTTTTTCAATATTTTTAAAACCGAGAGAACATACATACAGAGGTATTCCTTTCTACCACTGGAATTCAGAGCAAACAGTCTTTAAACTTCTATAGTTAACCAATGTCCCCGCTTTTCCTTGAATTTTTTTACTTGATATCCTATTTCTAGTCTTGCTATCGCATTCATCACATTTTAAAGCTAGCCTTTCGTGCTGTGAAAACAATTTTTGTTTTTCTGATAATTTTTTACAAATACCCCAGTACATCGATCACATAAATTGTTGATATTTTCATTTTGTATATTTTTTGTTGTTTTCCTTGTTTCCAGTGCTTGTTTACTTCTTGGTAGATCCACTTTGTTGTTTATATTGTTTTGCCCATCTGTCCCAGCTCCTACCACCAACGAGAAGGAACGATCATGATGGGCATGAACAAGTGAGAACGACGAAGTGCTTGGAGTATGCTTACAATACAGTATTTTTGATACCTGCACACTTTGTACTGTTTGTTTGTCCATTCGCCCCTCAGCATGGGTCTTTTCAGGACCTGTAGTATTGCTAAATGAACAAATAAACTAAAATAAATTAAAAACAAAGTGCACAGGAAGGTGATCACTGTGTGAAGTGAAATCAACCGTTCACCGGGACTTCGGTGGAGCACTTGTGCTACAAAACGTCAGATCTGTGTATAACACTGATCGTGCTCGACGCGAACAAACGTAGGCTGCTTCGTATTTAGGCAGGTAAAATTTTTACGTGTAATCCAGTCCCAGAGAAGAGCACCAGAAGAGTCTGTTCTAAATGCCCACGAAACCTGACGGAAATTGAAGTCACCAGTGAGAATTATTTCAATCTTACAGCTATTAGGAATACTGTCTAACTTGTGTATTGTGCACGCCCGAGAAAAAAATATTGGACTCTTGGACGGCTCAATGATGCCATCCTGTAGCATTTCATGGACTTGTTTCTTCACGGCTTCGCATTCCCGCGTCTAAACAAGGTCGGGCTCTGACAAAGACTGGTCGGCCACTTTCACCTGATATTACGCGATGATTGGCGACCAGAGTTTGTCTAATTCTGAATTATGACGAAAAGCACTCCTTCAGTTTGAAGAAGCAAGGTTGTCTTGTACTGGTGGGCAGACACAAGTACGCGACAACAGTTCGCGCCTACTTCCACAAAGTTTGAAAAGTTGGTATTTGTGTTCTAATGTGGCAGCATCCTTCTTTATTTGCTTCTCCGCTACGGGGTTTTGAGCTGGTCTTGGTCACACTTCGGAAGGCTTGGATCGATCTGGCTGGGGACCTTGATTCGTCGATGCAGCTTTGGCAGCATCAAAAAGGGCGAAATGATTGCTGGTGCCCGTGAATTCGTTGATGTAGGTGACCGTTGTACCAACGTTTGTCAAGTTTGTCAGCAAAGCAATGTTTGTCAGCATTACATTTAGTTCGCTGTCACGCAGCTCGTCTATGCCTCTTGCGACGCAAATCTGACGGTTTAGAAATAGGTGCTGATCGGCCTTGATGACACCTTCAAGTTTTTCAGCTTTTTCGGTGCCGACGAAAATGATGACGCTGCATAAAAGCGGTACGTTGACCTGCTCTTCTATTATATTAAAAGAGTGGTTCTATGGCGCCGTGTAGAGCAGGAGTGCTTTTTCTGATGTTAGTGTTATTGATTGAGATCTCAGGTTGATGATGGTGCCATGGTGACTTAGGATGTCCATCCCCAGTATTACGTCCCTGGAGCACTGTTGTAGAACAACAAAGCTTGCAGGATAAGTCATGTTGCTGATTCTGACTCTGGCTGTGCGAACTCCAACCAGTGTTGCCAGCTGGCCTCCATCAGTCCGGATTTCGGGTTCATTGCAAGCTGTTCTTTCTTCTTCAGCTTGGCGGACTGCGAACCACAGATGATGGAATAGTCGGCGCCAGTATTAACGAGAGTGGTGACGTTGTGACCATCAATGAAAACGTCCAGGTCGCTTGTTCGTCGTCTTGCGTTGTGGTTGGGATCATGGCTGTGTCAGTTCACTTCGCTGCTTCCACGTTTCGACGTGCAGTTTTCTAACCGTGAAATTCCGATGTCGGAATTTTGAATGGGTTGATGATGATGATGATGATGATCCCATAGATGGCACTCACCCACGAAGGAGGTTGGGCCAACAACCAGACGACAGGATATTTAAAGTAATGAAACAAAAACCAATATGAAAAATTAGTTTAGAGAACAAACTGCGAATAAATAAAAGGATCACAGCATATACACCGAGTGAATGATGATGAGTGGGGTGAAGTGTCCGTCCGTTCATGCGTCCGCCCACCAGTTCTTCCGTCTGCCTATCTCTTTTCATGCATCAGTTCGTCTGTCTGTGCGTTAGTCGGTGCATCCATCCGTCCGTCTGTCCATCTGCCCACCCGTCTATTCATGCGTCCATCTGTGTCTTGTAGAATGTGTTCTAGAAGGAACGTAGCATCCTACCATGAAACATAACAACGTTTATTACCTTTTAGCAGCAGTGAAGCGAACTTACCGACGCTCCGCTCGGACTTTTAGATAAAAAAATATTCTTCCTGCGAGCTTGCGGCCCAGTTTAGTAGGCGCCGCCAGTGACGTATATCTCAGATAATTATTGGTGCTGTAGCTTATTGGATTGTGGTGCACGTTGTGCAGCCATGACTGATTGATTGCTATGTGGGGTTCAACGTCCCAAAACCACCTTATGATTATGAGAGACGCCGTAATGGAGGGCTCCGGAAATTTCGACCACCTGGGGTTCTTTAACGTGACCCAAATCTGAGCACACGGGCCTACAACATTTCCGCCTCCATCGGAAATGCAGCCGCCGCAGCCAGAATACGAACCCGCGACCTGCGGGTCAGCAGCCAAGTACCTTAGCCACTAGACCACCACGGTGAGGCATTGTGCAGCCGTCTCACACAGGGCGAAAAGATAGCGAGGTGGAGGCTGCGCTAAGAGCTGCACAGATTGTGTCGCCACATCACCCCTCTGCGGAATGGAGCACCCTCAGGGCTTTTAAAAGTCTTGGAGGCGTACCAGACACCGAGAGCATGTCGTGAAAGCAGATGGTGTGACGTGGGCGGCTGTTGAAGAATGCCAGTGGAAAGAGTGGTGCTGCCTGGTTCGTTCGTGGCGATTTATGCGGGTTTTAGTCTGTCACTCGAGGCGCGAATGTCATTCCCGTTCAGGCGCAAAGTGAAGTTCTTGTCGTTGAGATGAACGGCTAGGTAGGCTCCGCTGTAGGATGGCTGGGAAGGTCGGCGGATGGTGTTGTCGTGGAGGAACGCATGCGTGAACGATGCTAGCTCCCCTAATACAAAAGATGTAGGCTTGCTGTGGTAAGCTGCAGATGATGGGCGTAAGGTGGCTATGGCGCGTCGGAGCCCAGCGATGAAGTCGGTGGGGTCTGAAGTTGTAGTACTGGAAGGCAGAGCTGAGAGAAATTCACTCGGGACGCGGAGTGCTTCCCTATATACGAGCTCTGCTGGTGTGGCGTGGATGACCGCCTTGAAGGTGGCGCCAAGACCGAGGATGACAGCTGGGATAGCCTCAAGCCAGGTTGATTCCGGGTGCCGCATAATGGCTGCCTTGAACTGTCAGTGGAAACACTCGATGAATCTGTTGGCGAAGAGGTGGTAACTGGTGGTCCTCAAGCGTTCGAAATGGATAATCAGTCCGAGGAGCCTGAACAGGTGCGACTCAAACTGTGGTCCTTGATCGGTCGTTACACGGCGGGAGCACCAAAAGGAGCGATCCAGCTGGTGAAAAACGCCGATGCGATGGCTTTCGTGGTTATTTCCTCCAGGGGCCACGACTCGGGCCATCGAGGGCACCGGTCGATGACGGTGAGACAGTAGCGGTAGGGCCTAGCCAAGGGAAAGGGTCCTATGATGTCGAGATGAACATGCTCGAACCAGCCAGATGGCTGAGGGAATGTTGCGAGTGGAGACTTGAAGTGCCTGGTGGTTTTAGCGCGTTGGCAGTAAATGCAGGAGCGTATGCTGGTGTGACAATCCCGCTGCATGGAGGGCCAGACATAGCGGTCAGTCACGAGGCGTGTAGAGGAGCGTATGCCGGGATGACTGAGATTGTGTAGCTGGTCGAAAAGATCACGGCATTTGGACAGCGGCACATAGGGCCTGCTTCGTCTTGTTGACGTGTTGCAACAGATTGTGGTGGTCGACTCTGGAGTGGGGAATTCTTGTAGCTGAATTGAGGATGTACCCTTGCGAAGTTTCTTCAGTTCGGCATCCCTGGTCTGAGCCTCGGCGCAGACATCCGCAGTTATCAGCACCAAGCTGATGGTGGCTACACGTGATAGTGCGTCGGCGACCACGTTGTCTTTCCCGCTGACATGTTGGATGTTGCTGGTGAACTGTCCGATGGACGAGAGTTAGTTCTGCTCAACAGATAGTCGTTTGTCGTGATGTTGAAAGAAGGCGTTGGTAAGAGGATTGTGGTCGGTATAGATAGTGCAGTTCCGTGCATCGAAAATATGGCGGAAGTGTTGCACTTCTTCGCAAATCGCCAGAAGTTCTCTGTAGTTGGCTGGCGAATTTTTCGGGGTGGTGGTTATGGTGTCATAAGTGGAACTGGCGGCTGAAGGGGTCGTTTTCGAAGTTGCAAGTTTTTTCGCGAAGAAGGCCAAGAGATGCCAGGGGTTGTCCACGCGTTGCGTGAGTGTGGCGCCGATGGTGAAGCTTGATACGTCCGTGAAGATTCCCAAGGGAGTGTCTGGCACGGGGTGGGTGAAGAGAGTGGCGGTGCAGAGTGTGGCTTTGCATTCTTTGAAGATTTTGCTAACGTCAGTGTCCTCCTTATGGGTTGGTATGCTCGCCCCGCCGCGGTGGTCTAGTGGCTAAGGTACTCGGCTGCTGACCCGCAGGTCGCGGGTTCGTATTCTGGCTGCGGCGGCTGCATTTCCGATGGAGGCGGAAATGTTGTAGGCCCGTGTACTCAGATTTGGGTGCACGTTAAAGAACCCCAGGTGGTCAAAATTTCCGGAGCCCTCCACTACGGCGTCTCTCATAATCAAATGGTGGTTTTGGGACGTTAAACCCCACAAATCAATGGGTTGGTATGCTCGTAGCCCAGTCAAAGCATTGTGGAAGTGAGCCTGGTGTTTGGCTGCGTATGGCAAAAAAACACCTGTAAAACTTCAGCATGCTGAGGAATTGGCAAATGATTTAGCACTGGTGGGTCGACGGTAATTTCGCAGGTCCGAGATGCATTGGGGCTAGGACCGTGTTGCGTCAGACGAAACTTTGTGGCCAAGGAAATGGACGACGGAAGCACCTAGCGTGATTTTTTGGATATTGATGAGCAGACCATGGTTGCCGAGGCGTTCGAACAGCAGACGAAGGTGCCTGTGGTGCTGTTCGGCTTCGCGAGAGAATGCCACTATGTCGCCAAGGTAAACGAAGCAGAAGTAGAGCCCGCGGACGACTTTGTCGATGAAGCGCTGAAAGGTTTGTCCAGCGTTCCGCAGGCCGAAGCTCATGAAGGGAAACTCAAATGATCCAAAAGGTGTGATGATATCCGGCCTCGGGGTGTCATCTGGTTTCACGGGTATCTGTGTGTAGGCCTTAACCAAGGCTAGCACAGAGAACACGTAGCAGCCATGAATGTGATGGGTTAAATGATGTATGTGGTGAACGGGGTACCTGTCTGGGATGGTACGCGCGTTGATGGCGCGGCAGTCCCCACACGGCCACCATCCTTCGGTCTTCTTCGAAACAAGGTACAGTGGCGAGGCCCATGGACTGTCAGAGTGGCGGGCGACTCCCCCGTTGAGCATGACTTTGAATTCTGCTTTCACTGTGCGTATGCGGTATGGGGCAAGGCGACAGGCACGTCAGAAGACTAAAGGGCCTGAAGTGTCCCGGATGTAGTGCACGGTGGTGTGCAGCACTATGCGTGGCAGTCCGCTGGGGCTTGTCAAGCCGGAAAATTCGGCCATGATGGCATGGTACGGCGAGTGATTGTGAATATGAAGTAGCTTGATGCTTGGCTGTTGAGTGGTAATTCACTGGCCTGGTGTAGAATGCCCCGTTGTCCCGTCAATTAGCCGTGTTGCAAATAAAGGAGGAAGATTGGGCGGCGAGCACAAGCACGAGCTAGGGGCGCTGGCTCACTCAGTTGTTTCTTTGACCTTCACTGTAGCCAGATGATCGGGTCCGGGTCCCCTTATTTGTTTCTTACGCTTCATTTTGGTGGCAAAACCCACCTGGTCGTCTGGCCCTCAACTTTTCACAATGAATCAACTCCAGGTACACCGCGGATTCCACCAGACAGCCATCACCAAGGCAATATTGGTGCTCGACACGCTTTTGGCCGACTTGTTTACCCCGGCTCACAGGCTCCAGGAGGTCCCCGACATCATTTTGGCGAAACACGCTCACCTTAGCACCGTCGACAAGAAGATTCAAGCTGCGCTGTTGGTCAGGACATGGAGGCAGACTTGACTACCACCAACGAAGACGACGATCCGGTCATAGCGCAAGGGTTCGCCACGCAACTGCACCGCGGCCGCAAAGCCCACCCGGATTCGTCGGAATCACATCTACGCCCCTTGGTAAGCCTCTCGAATACACGCCGTAGCCCGCCACGACGTCGTCTTCGATAGTCTTTTCACCAGTCTCGCCTCGACGTCGAAGCAGCGAGCTACTTCGTCTCCGTTCGGCTTATAGAATCAGCTCGCTTCGACGTCGAAGCAGGCCACAAGTTCGCTTTCGACTGGTCTCTCAACTCCCCTCGTTTTGACGTCGGAGCAGGCCGCAACTTCGTCTTCGACCATTTTCTCAACCTCCCTCGTATCGACGTTGCAGAAATCGCGAATGCGCCGTCAACCAGCCTCACGATTTCTCTCCCCTTGTCATCCCAGCGGGCCACGACGTTTCCTTCTCATGGGCTCTCGACTGCAACGCTAGTATCTAACACCCCACTAACGCAGGCTACGCAATTCGTCCCATACGAGACTGCAAACAGCTTGCCATGAAACAAGACACGCCGGTTGAAGAGTTTCGGGTAGCGCCGCAAGATGTTTGTTGCGTTTAACGCAATCCATGGCACTATGGCGCGACGATTCGTCCACAAGGTACGCCGTGAAGAGTTCGATGTTCAGGGGAAACCCTGAGTGCGCCATGCACATCGACTACAAGGACGCGGTTTCCCGCGCTCTGAGCTGCCGCTTGCCGAGGCAGTTCCTAGTCTCAGACGAAGAGGGCAAATGCGCATAATGGCTGTCACGCGACCCCATGCACACGCAGAACTCGCTTAGTGAGCACCAACGCACGGAACCCAACTACTCGCCCTACATGATCCTCCAGCCCGATCTTGGCGGTGGCGTTTCATCCCAGCCCAAGCAAGGCGATGATCAGTGCGGCGAGCAGCAACGCTGCTACGAGCTTCACTTAACCGAGTACATGGACCCTACGACCATCTATGACGCCACCATATACCACAAAGAGATAGCGACTGACGCCAGAGACCCGTGCTGGATGTACCAGTACCGAACTGCACAGCTCCAGCACTACGTCATGCGCATCATGCAGGGATCCGGCGCAAATGAGGGCTTTCACCTTGCGGGATCCACCGTGATCAAGCAGTCGTCTGGAGACTCCTGCAGCGATGTCTCCAGAAACACCTTCATGCGCCAGACTCATGAACCAGAAAACGTCTGCTCTATGTGCGCCATCGTTTGCGACGTGGGCGTGAATGCCGGCAATCCACTACTGGCAACAAAGCATGTGGATGAATACCCGCTGTCTTCGAACGCTGCCGAGATTCCCGTTATTGGTGAGGTCACCTCCCGACAAAACCAAGATGCTTCGGCGTTGTCATTCTCATCGTGCAAGAACAATCGTTTTCAATCCCGTAGTCTTCATCCAGCTCAGGTGCACCTCTGAGCCACGCACACACTCAGGACCACCTGACACCAGAAGTGATCAAGCGGCGCATATTCGCACAGAACCAGCAGAGGCTTGACATGAAACGACAACAACAACCGAAGGATAACGCTGATTCTCAGGAAGCCTTCAGAGTCTACAAGAGCTGACTAAAGTCATACTCGCCCTACTACAAGAAGCGACGCATGAAGTGGCAGAGCCACCAATGTGAGTTACGGCGTCGTGTAGGCGCGACCAGCAGCGCCAAGCCGAGAGAAGCAAGTGCACCGGGTCTCGAGACTGTACATTAGGATATCAAAAATGTGACCACGAAGTCATCTAAACGCAATCGCTTCAATGGAAGGCTTCCCCCGCAAGACAAACCACTACCTCCCTAAAATCCCTCCATCGTCGCTACCCAACAACCCCACCTTTTCTATCGTTCACGTCTTGCTTGCCAATGTCCGCCTGAACTTCTGCTACTGTGCACCCGAACATTGCCGCCAGTTTGCCGGCCGCGGGAGTGTGTTGTAAATAAAGGAGGAAGAAGGGGTGGCTCACATGAGCACGAGCCACGGGCGCTGGCTAACGCAGTTGTTACTTTGACCTTCGATGTACCCAGACGATTGGGTCTGGCTCCCTTTCTTCATTTATGATTATGATTGTGAGCCTCCGTCTGGAACCACATTGTAGTTCACATCACTCACACGTCTGAGTACTTTGTAAGATCCAAAGTACTTCCTCAAGAGTTTCTCACTCAGTCCTCGCCGCCTAATGGGTGTCCAAACCCAAAATTGGTCACCAGGTTTATAACTACCTTCTCTAGGGTGGATGTTGTGCCACCGTGCGTCTGCACACTGTTAAGTTCTGATGTGCACACAGGCCAGTTGACGTGCTTCCTCAGCGCGCTGAATGTACTCATTGATGTCGGGGACTTATTGGTCGAGCTAGTCGGTGTACTCTTACGGGATTATGGCGTCTAGCATAGTTCTGACATTCCGACCATAAACGAGCCAAAATGGCGTGAAGCGTGTAGTTTCCTGCGTTGCAGTGTTGTACACAAATGTTACGTACGGCAGGATGTAGTCCCACGTTTTGTGCTGCACATCCACGTACATAGAGATCATGTTAGCTAGCGTTTTCTTTAGCCTTTCTGTCAAACCATTGCTCTGAGGGGGATATTGAGTGGTCTTTCGGTAGGTTGTGTAACTCAACCTGATGTTATTATTCAAAAGCGTCGCCGTGAAAGATGTCCCTTGATCAGTAATGACATATGACGGGGTGCCATGCCGTAGCACAATTTGATGCATAAAAAACTGACAACTTCAGATGCGGTCTCTCGTGGCAGCGCCTTCGTCTCAGCGTAACGCGTCAAGTAATCAGTTGTGACAATAATCCACTTGTTTCCGGAAGAAGACGAAGAAACGGCCCTAGCGGGTGCATTTCCACTTGATCTAACGATTTACGTGGTGAATCGATTGGTTGTAGATGACCTGCAGGCATTCATGGCATCCCTTCACGTAAAGTTTGACGCCGGCAGACATTTTAGGCCTGTAATAGAGTTGCCGCACTCGATCCAGAGCTCTCGAGTAGCCCAAATGTCCGGAAGTAGGCTCGTCATGGCAAGCTAATAAGACGTCATCACGGAAGGCTTCAGGCATGACCAGAAGCTGAGATATGTCACCAGCACCGGTGTTCTTTTTGTATAAGACGCAATTTCGTCACCAAAATGATGGCAACGTTCGTGACATTGAACGAGGAATGGGCGCGGTGCCACCTTCTAAGTGGTTTATAATTAGTTTTAGATCGGCGTCATTTCGCTGATGAGATATCAGATCCGGCCCGCTGAGAGTTGCCATAAAGGCGCCGTCCTCTTTTGCGCTTGTTCTGGTGGATTGAAGAGGTGCTCGTGATAGCGTCTCGGCATCTTCGTGCTTTTTGCCTGACTTGTACACGATGGTGACATTAAATTTCTGTAGGCGCAGACTTCATCGTGCTAATAGTCTTGAAGGGTCTCGTAGATTGGTCAACAAGCACAAAGCTCTATGATGAGTCATAATTTTAAATGGTCTACCTTAGAAATATGGCCTAAGCTATGTAATTGCCCAAATGACCGCGAGACATTCTTTCTCTGATGTGGAATAGTTATATTTTGCACAAGACAGTGTGCGGCTTACGTAGGCTATTACCCGTTCAATCTCGTCTTGTCTTTGTACCATAATGGCTCAAAGACCAATATTGTTGACATCAGTGCGTACTTCTTCGTCAGCATCTTCATCGAAATGGCCGAGCACGGGAGGGGAAGAGAGCCGGTGCTGTAGTTCTGCAAAGGCAGTCCGTCAGCCCAAACAAATGGTGTGTCACCACGCGTGAGGCGTAATAGTGGCTTTGTAATGTTGGAGAAACTTTCAATAAAGCGTCGGTGATACGCGCAAGGTCAGAGTTTTCGACACGAGGAAAAGTTAAAATGCTTGGACTGCCTTCTTTTCGTTCTCGCTGTGGATAACGTGGTACCATATATGGAAAGGTCGGCTTCGGTATGCTTAGCGTGAATGGGTCTTCGGTGCGCCCCCTTTCCAAAAAAGAATCAAGAAGTGAGGGAGGGGGCAACTTTTTGCCATATGAAGACTACAAAGTTCGGCGGCTACCGAGCCCAAAAAGGGGACGCTATAAGATTATATAACAAACACTTGGAGTCATCAGCCATGCATGGCCGCAATAACCTGCCATGATTAGCCTTGGTTGGATAGCAACACCAGCTTAACCCTCGCTGTCAGGAAATACGGAAGTAAACGAAAATAAGAAGATGACAGGACAGAAAAAAAGTGTGAGAGAAAAACGAAGATGTGGGAAGAGAAAAGATAGGAAAAGGCGGCTGCCGATTTATCTTGGGGGGATCAGCCCATGGGTGCCATATACGTGAAGCCGGGGCCAAAGGGCTTGTGTTACCTCTGCCGGGGGTCCCTAAAGGTCAGAACACCCGGCGTCGGCTCAACCCCCCGGATCCCCTTTTCCCCGGACAAAGCCAAGTTACACACGGCGAGGATGGGAAGGAGTCGAAACCTCCCCCAAGCTCTAGTTGGCTCAGGTCCGTGGCGTCGCCAGGCACCAAACGCCTACTTGCGCAAGCACCCCTGCGGACCTGCCAGCAAAGGAAGACGCGAACACGAGCGTCAGTCGGCGTTTTACGGGCCTGGCTTTTACCGCGACGAATGCGGTGACGGCTTTGGGAACCAATGAAACCAGATAGTGAAGACACGCATTACCACACGTTCGAACAGCCATACCGTTCGATTGATGAACTACCCTTTGACTAGGATGATAAACAAGCATACCCAAGTTAAGCAGCTTTCAATCTCATAAATCGGCGTAGCTAAACGAAGCCTCATCCTTTTTAAATGCGAAGTGTTTCTTAGCGAACTGCGGCGACTTTGATCGTATCTATCTATCTATCTATCTATCTATCTATCTATCTATCTATCTATCTATCTATCTATCTATCTATCTATCTATCTATCTATCTATCTATCTATCTAATCTTTATCTATCTATCTATCTATCTAATCGTCTATCTGGGTACCCGGGTGATCACCCCCTTAATTAGGTGAACCAAAATTCGTATAGGAGGGTAATATGCTTTGACCCTGAGATTGAAGTAACTGGAAGAGAATAAGGATGGAGTGGAGCACATTTAGCAAGCCCCCTCACTTAAGACAAGTAGATTGCTACTATCCCTCAAGAGGAATGTATATAGCAGCTGTATCTTGCCAGTACTTAGCTACGGAGCAGAAACTTTGAGATTTTTTTGCTCCGTAGGAGACGATTATTGCTCGGGAACATTCACTGTTAAAGCGTGGGGAGGGAACGAAAGTCGGCTAATCAAAGCCGTCCACAGTATTCCAGCAAATTACTTTTCACGTACCTTAATTCAATGACATGAACAGGGCACTCAGTTATCTGGAGCGTAACTGTGCTTCGCTTGACCACCTCTTAAATATCCGTACGTGATATAACACTAAAATCATGAAACAGGATAATAGAGCTTTACAACTCAATGGTGATAGTTAGCCCAGTTTTCTCCGATACAGTTGTCCAGAAAACAGTAATGCTAGAATACCTCTATATTTCTCAGATTGAGGTATCTAGCTCCGATCCAATACGTGCTGTAATGAAAAAAAAAGTAATACTGCCACAGACGAATTCATACCTCTTCACAATTACCTATCGCAAAAATACCGCAGTTCCCATGCATTTCTTCGTAAACAGGAGCAAAATATATGCAGTAATAAAAAAATACTTTCCCTCAGTTCAGTTAGAAGATTCTGGCGGAGAGCCTTCCTCGTACGTCAAAAAAAAAAAAAAAAACGCACGCTAGAATCTCATGCGCTCTGCTGTGTGTTGCCGTGTCCGCCACGAAAATATGCGCCCTCTCGCGGTAGCCGGGCGCGCGAAGCAATACACAATTCAATTTGCTGGGGAGCGTGGTGATTGAGACAGCCGGAGAGAAAGACGCCGCGCACCCGCCATATCGAAGGCAATGAGGTACGTTTAGCGCGAGGATGGTGTTGTAGCGGAAGCTAGGTCTACGGTGTAGTAAAACGCAGCGCATACTGCAGCTTGCACACTTGCGCCAACATGCGGCTGGTGCAGTACGGCGGAGCAAGAACGACTGTCCGCGACAACTGACATGGCACTTGTCGCCATGAAAACTGGCACTGTCAACATTCTGTTTTAGCGGGTGGCGGCAAGTAGTCGGTCAATGGCTGACACCACCCCAAAATATCCATGGAGAGGATGATGATGAGCGGGGCGAAGCATTCTTGCTTCCGTCCGTCCATGTGCCCATTAGTCCGTCCGTGCTCCGGTCCTACTGTCCGTGCCTCTGTCCGTCCGTACGTGGATGGACTCACGGATGGAAGCACAGAAGCATGGATGGGCGTACAGAAGTACGGGCGGATGGACGGATGGACGGATAAACGGAAGCACGGACGGACCGACATATGGACGAACAGCAGCACGGACGCACGGACGCACGGATGAATGAATGGAAGTACGAATGGATGGACGGAAGCTCGCACGAACGGACGGACGAACGGAAGCACGGACGGATGGATAGCCAGATGGATGGATGGTGAACAGACGGACGGACAGTTCGCGAGCAGACGGATGGATGGACGGCGAACAGATGGATGCACAGACGGTTGGGTATACCGATGAACCGGTGGACGATTCGCCCCACTCATCAGCATTCACTCCTTGAATATGCTGTGAAAAACACTAACATCCTTCAGTTGTATTATTTGCAAGGACTATATACACACAACACCATTCATTGAGCAAGTCAAACTAGGGCAGCTATAGACTAGACATACGGAGAAGGGAATGACCCACGGCCTAAGTACATTCACACCTAAAATGGAGGCGGCGCGCACATGTAGGCTTCCTACGATGCCTGGAGCTCAAGCCTGGAGAGCTTTTGGTTTGTTGAGCCTGATCAATTCCCCACTCGAAGGCTCAAGCGCCAGGGCAGGGAAAAGGTACTTTCAAGTTATATTGCCATACGATACGAGATACTTGGGTAAGAAGTATTGTATATAGATACGGATACAAAAAACGATCAGAATGAATGTGTCCCAAACGATACTTCCCAGTTGTGTCTTAGGATACTTCAATGTATTCGTAATTTTGCTAGTATATATCTATAGTACAATGATGCAGCAAATTCCCATAAAAAAGCGTGTTTTTTTAAATGTCTGAACAGCAGCATACTTTGTTTGCATAAAATTTTAATAAATTAAAGAGTGTGTTTAGTGAAAACGTCAATGCAATATTAGCAGAGCCCTAGTTTGGAGCACAAGCTCTCTTTCAGATACCTACGCGTGGTTGGATGGCGCGTAAGTCAGCGCACGCGAGTGTTAAAGCTTTTATGCCACCGTATAGGAACGCAAACCATCCTTAGAGATGTATAGAAATGCAGATAATCTTATTACCATCCGTAGTACAGGGTGGTCCCGTCGGGGGATGTGGGGTCACGTCAGCATGTGTACTACAAGAAGGATGCCAATGTCTCACGAGAAGGCACGAAAAAAAAAAGGCAAATCCATTATACCTAGGCGAACTTCGCGTGTTCATAACCGCGGATGAACAATTACTGCGATAAGCATATTTGTATTCTTTAAATTTTCATTCTTGCCTCTTTCAAGCTGATTTGTTGGTGATATGTATAAACCTTAGACAGCGTATATACTCATGACAAACTTAGCTTTTTCTATTTTTTTTACCATTTTTTTTTCGCAAGTTGCCCAAATATAGTGAGAATGGAATTTACGCCTACCTCCCGGTCCGCATTCAATGTTAAAACAGCTCTAATTGTATTTCTCTTTCTCGTGTGCAGACGCTGTCAACTGTTGGGCGCCGATCTGCTCCACTTCTCGTGCTCTTCATTTGAAGCTCGCGTTCACATGCTTGAGCTCGTTCAAGTTAACCGCTATTCTTACATTTCCTCCCACCAACTGTAGTCTACCCAGACGGGCTGAATTTTGCTAAAACACTTCGGGCGTATATTAATGTTGTGATTGTCTGCCCATCTCCGCTACTGTGTCTCGGCATAGCCCGCCGTTAATAGGGGGAGAGTTCCGGGCCGTAAGCCTGATGACCCGCCGTGTTTTCCAGGCCGAGTAAGCCCACTGGGGCAGTAAGAAAAAAATCCCGCCATATCCACGAAATGAATGATAAGTGGGCGAAGCTCGAAAGGGGGACATCATCAGTATAAATCAGGCTTTCCCGTAAAAGGTTCGCTCATTACATCATGAAAAAGACGTGAGACTGTGTTTATATAATACAAATCAACTTTTTTTGTTCTCGCTCGTTTATGCTTTCATTTCTTCGTTTTCGTGGCAGCTGTATTGCAAGGTACCTTCATTATTACGGCTTTCTGGTCCGTGAAATGAAGCGATAGAGGTTTTTGTACAGAATGCAGTGGGCAGCTTGCAAGCACTAAGTCTATGCACATCTCTCAGATGGTAGTAGATTGCATCTGGATACGTCTGAGTGCATATTTGGGAAGCATGTGCTACACGATGCAGTCATTGCCAATGAGGCCCACCGATCAGTCCATCTGTCCATCCGTCCATCTGTCTGTCGTTCCGTCTGTCCGTTCATCTGGCCATCCGTCTGTCTCACACTAGCGCCCCCTACTGAGCGAGTCATACAACTATGTGGTTATGAACGGTTCACAAAATACAGGCATGCACAGATCCGTGGCTTCAGGAGCTTCGCTCCTAATAATGTCGTTCGCATCTTCCCACTGGGGTACTCGAGTAAATGCGTCGCAGACTAGGGGTATCGGGAAGTGTTGCTTGATTGGATTCGGTTTTGGGAATGTTTAATTGTTATTTCGTCCTTATTATTATAATTTATTGAATGAAGGAGAAGCAATGCCTTCAAAATAAAGCGAAAACCAAATAAAGGCGCCCTTGACTGAATTCCTAACGCACAATCCAGTGCCCCCATATACGTGGTGGCCAATGAACGGTTGTACAACATGAGCAGTCATGTTTTTTGTTTTAGGGGCGAAGCTCCTTAGGGCGTGGGCTTTGCGTCCCCTGTATGTAGCCACCTCTCGTTCAGTTCTTGCAGTGTTCACTAGATGGCGGTACTTGTAGCTGACGGCATTAAGTATTACGCTAGCCACCGCCCGATCTAAAGGGTACACCCATATCCATCCATCCATCCATCCATCCGTCCGTCCGTCCGGCCATCCATCCATCCATCCAAAAGATGCAAGATGTTATAAACTAGACGGCGGTACGTGTAGTTGATTATGAAAGATGCGAGGTGTTATAAAATAGGAATGATGCCACATATGGCGCGTGTCATCGTTCGATATAGTGCGGCGACGTACGCTAGGGGGAGCGTTGCACTAAAATTGAGTGGGCAAAATGTACGGAGGATTCATGGTTTACCAGGTTTACCTCCGGAGCTTCGCCCACTCATCATCATTCACTTCGTGGATATGGCGGCACTTTTTTTTTTTGTTTTTAACTAGCAGACGCTGCCTACGTTGGCTTTGCGCAAGCGAGAGATGGGAAGGGGGGTGACAGTTTCGTGGGTGTTTTTCTGGGCCGGCAAAAGGCGCGGGCATGCATGGTGGGGGTGCACATGCGCAATGCCGAAGCCCGACAACGTGCGACTGAAAAATGTTCCGCATTTAAAACTAGCGAGTGCGCTTATAGCATCGCGACGCTCGTGAGTCGTGACACGGTGACAAGGAAGCCGCCGTCGCGAGCATCCAGCGGCGAATAGCTGCGGCACGGCGTAACCATGCCGTGCTCCGAAGGAATGTTGTGCATGCACCCACGAGGTCCCTCTTCTGCGTGGCGCCGTCTGAAGCACCGGGTGTCTTCTTGCCTTTGCGCGCGTTGATCGGAGAGTAGAGAAAGAAGCGCCGCTCTCGTGTGTGTGCGCCCGAGATCGTTGCCTGATGTATTCATGCCAAGCGAACGGCGATGCGGCTCACGTCAAGTAGCTTTTTCTAGTCGCGCACAGAGGGCAGCCCATTTGCACATGGGCCTCTGCTTGGTTACGTTATGCGGGAGAGTCGGCAATGTCCGATAGCAATCTCGCGGTCGTCAGAGAAATTCTTGGCTTCGTGCCACAACATTCTCCGCTGCGGATCGCCCTTTAGAGTCCCCAACAGCGGGCAGTATTTAATATGGGGTTACATGCCAGAACGTTCACTCAGAGCTGCGAGAAGACGCGAACGGCAACTACAAGCATTCTGTTGTCTGTCCGCTGCCAAACGTAGTCAGCGAGGTTATGAAATCCCTCCCGACTCTCTTCAGACCTCAATCGCGTTGCTCTTTACAATTGTGAAGAGAAAAGCATGTAAATGGGATCACAAAAGCCTAATGCATTCTCCTAAGTCGATGTCAAAAAGTCAATAATTACCCAACCAAACATATCATTTAGCAACTCTCAATACAAAGCTTTTGACAGCATTAATATTAATGTGAGGACGAACGACAGGGAAAGTAGGAGGGAAGGTTAAGGCTAAGTAAGGGAGCTTATTGCGAAGACAGAAAGAAAAACATCTGTCGCACGAGGCTCACGAAGCCTGCAGAGACCGCAATGCGGGCAGAGGAAAAGCTATTGCGTGCACGAACTGCTGAAGTTTTTGTGCTGCAGTGGCATGAGCATAAATCAAAACTTCATGAAATTTCCCACTTGCAGATCGGGTGTAACGTAATGAAGGCCAGGTGTGGAAGAAAGTCTAGTCACACCTACTAACCACTTCTCTGCTGTAGGCATAGTTGGCAGGCGATGCTCAAAATGTGTGATACGTTCAACAAAAATAGCATATAACTGACAATGTCCTTTCGTCCAGCACGTTTTACGAGTGATTTACTTTATAATGGCATCATCAAGACATTCTAACCACAAAATCTTGACCAAGGTGATATCGGGAGAAAAACAGAGAGAGAGCGAAAAAGATTCGGCACATTCCACGTACCTGAGAATCGATGTTATACGAAGCATGCCGAGGGAAGGTGACCGTTTTGCATGTTTTTTTATTGAGCGACACTTCATTATAAACAACACTAAGTATATGTACAAATGTTGCACACATAGACAAATGCTCAAGCGTAGCAGATGTTTATATAACCAGTTCTTTGCGCTTGCGCAACAATGCTAACTCGACCATGCGTGTAAGCAACACCAGAAGCTGATATGAAGTCCCGCTGCTCACGAGGACGCTGGCCCTGGACGCTGGCCCTGGACGCTGCTCCATAAATGAACCTCCGCGCATGGCAAATAACCACAATTACCATTAACCCGACGCGACGGCTGTATCAAAGGAGCACACGTGTAATATTTATAAAATAGGGTACGCAGCACTGCAACCACTTTCGCCGTCTGTTTGAAAAATAGCTCCTAGAGCTGGCGTAGCTCTGCCGTGAAATGATTTGTTGCCATGCAGAACGCTTGGGTTGGATTCCAGCTGGGCCCATGGCATTTAATATTTGCATTCATCGGGTCAACGCTACCGACGTCGAGTATTTCTTAGTGGCGAATACCCACACGCCAGTGGCACATACCCGCCCGTGGGTATGCGCCACTCTATTGCGGGAAGCGTTTAACGTACGCGACGGGATTGTGACATGCATGTCTTGACCAGCGCGCCATATTCGTCAAACCATCTTACCCTCCCATGCTAATTTTGGTTCATGCCAACCACGAGAGCTCACAGACGTAAACGGCTGGATAGGTATATATAGATAGATACGCTCAAAGTGGCCACAGATCGAAATGCTTCACAAATAAAGAAAAGTTCATACAAGCTGGGCGAAAGGATCGCCCTCGTTAAATGGAGCCCTTAGTTCAGTGCTCCATTGACTGGCGCCACAGCACGTGCCCGCTGGACAGGCCCGTAGCCTGGAAATTTCTTTTTGGGCGAAGCTCCTTAGGGTGTGGGTCTGTCCTTCCTCCGATGTTGTATGTAGGCACCGGTGGCACACACCCAAAAGAGCGGTCCTTAGAATGTCAACTGTATGGTGACACTTGTATATGATGAATACATGATGAAAAGTTGCGAGATGGCTCTAGTTGGAGTTTTCACTAGATAAATGGCCGGACGGACGGATGGACGGATGGACATACAGATAGACGGGCGCACTGATGAACGCACAGACAGACAGAGGGCGGACGCATGGGCAGACAGACAAAGGAACGGCCGCATGAACAGACGCGCGGATGGATGGCTAGACAGATGGAAGAACGGACGTACGGAGGGACGCACGGACGGACGGATGCACTGAAGGTCACACGGATGGACGGTCACATGGACGGACAGACGGACGGAAGCAAGAACGAATGGGCAGACGAAAGAATGGATGGACGCTTCACCCCACCAATCATCATTCACTCCGTGGATAGGCTGACTTTTTTCTGAAGGGGGGGTGGGGGGCACCTGTTGAAAGCCTTGACTATTTAATAAAAACATTTTTTATTATTAGATGCGAAGCATTTTTTAGCAAACTTCGGCGACTTTGACCTATCTATCTATCTATCTATCTATCTATCTATCTATCTATCTATCTATCTATCTATCTATCTATCTATCTATCTATCTATCTATCTATCTATCTATCTATCTATCTATCTATCTATCTATCTATCTATCTATCTATCTATCTATCTAGCCGCCGACGACTTTCAACTCTCCTGGTCGTTACGACAACGCTATCTATACCAAATTTGGTATGTAATAACATGACTATACGATGAGCATAAGTGACCAGTCATAACATGAAAATTATTACATGTACGTCATGAATGTTATGATTTAGATCTGATGGTCTTGCTGTTCCTGAGCAGGTTTCGTTCACATGACATATTGCAAAGCTGTTATGGTATGATGTGACTGCATGGCCAATATAAGTGAAAGACCCTAACCTGGAAAACATGACATTAATGGCATGTAAAACAGGACTACATGCCATGCTCATGGTGCGCTCATGATCGTTTCGCTAGCTTCATATATACCAAGTCTGGTATCACGGGACATGAATGGATGACGAAGGTATATGACTGGTGCAAACGAAATAATCATGATATGCGAGTCATGTACAACATGACTACATCAGAAACATTAATGACACATTCAAACATGATAATCATGGCTTGTGTGTCATGTAAGAACATGACGACATAGCGCGCGCATGATGCACTCGTAAACATTTCGCTAGCTCTATGTATAAAAAATTTCCTATCACGTGACGTGAATAGACGATGAAGGTAAATGACACGTCCAAATACGGTCATTATTATGTGCGGGTTATATATTACATAACTACGCGGTACGCTTATAGTGAGCTCGAGGTCGTGTTACTAGCTGTACATATAACAAATTTGGTATCACGCGACGTGAATCGATGAAAGTAAATGACATGTCCGAACATCATAATCGTGTGATGCGTGTCATGTAAAACATGACATGTTACGCTCATAGCGTGCTCACGGCCGTTTCGCTAGCTCTAAATATACCAAATTTGGTAGCGCGTGACGTGAATAGACGATAAAATTGAATGACATGTCCACACATGATAGTCATGCACGACAAGGAAATCATGTAGGCACAATTATATCCCGCTCGTTTTGTTGTGCTGATTTTAATGTGACATATCAACTTCCTCATTCGTGCTTCGCATATCATCGATTCCCACTGCACGTAGGACCTGCCAGTTTTTTTTTATGTTGACAATACCCGTATGTAAGTTGTGTAACTTTTAAGGGCTGTTTTAATAAATGTTCAAGGTCACTGCGGTTGCAAAATGCTGACGGCGGTTAACTTTTACGCGGGCCCGGTGACCGGGTGCCGCGTCTGACGCGTGAGCGAGAATTGCAACCATAGAAGGCGACGCACAGCTGATCATGTCGTCTGTGCAGTTCGTGAATATAAAGGTCGCGAAAACATTGGCACTACACTCGCCGTTGTCAGTGCATCTTGCGTGCGTTCTCTTGTGCTTGCTTCATTATCGGTGAGCTGTTATTGGCTGTTTAATACACAGGCAAAGTGATTTCGCCAACGGCGCCATAGGTACCACGCTCACACAGTGTCGAGCTCAATTCCGTTGGGTTCGGATCGTCAGGACACATGCTTTCCGGACCGGAGGAAGAGTCGAGCTTCCTGCTTCTCACTCGGATATAAACAAGAGAGGAGAATTCGCTCACTCAATATGGCCAACTTCCAATCTTCACCACGGATTCACAACGAGTGACCTCAGGTGCTCTCCTGAGCTGTTTCCTACCTCCATGCATTTTCCTCAGTCCATGCGCTACCTCCAAGATCAGCATCGGCAAAGCACTTTGAGCAACGGTAGGTTAAAGGCACCAGTCTCGGAGGTCTAGGTCTGTGCCATGCAGCCTGGCAGCTGGCGCTTAGGGAACCCAGCCTTAACAATAAACGTTAAGTTTGTGCAGACCTTTTTGCTAGCTCAGCGGAGAGAGTTCAAACTGGTGGTCACTCGATCACTCGTGCTCGCATGTGTTTGGTGTTTTGGTGGGGATGTTTGTGATTAGAAGAAGTCGCCTAATTTCTGCAGCCCGGTAGGGAGCACAGCGAAGCGCGTGCATTTTGCGCAAGAAGAAAAAAAAAACTAGTTCCCTGCTCAAACCCCCCCCCCCCCCCCAAGACATGGCTACAACGGCGGTAGAAGGAACACTATCTGAAGCAACTGTAAAGCGAAATTTTAAATGCAGCAAAGCATTTCTCAGTGAACGTCGGTGACTTTGAGCATATCTATCTCTACAGCTATCTATCTACCTAGCCGCTTACGTTTTAGTGTTCTCGTGGTCATCCCCTTGTGTGAACCAAAATTAGCATGGGAGGGTGAGATGGTTTGACGAATATGCCGCTCTCGTCAAGACATGAATAATGTCACAATCCCGTCACGCAAGTCGACGAACACTTTCCGCCAGACAAAGGCACATACCCACGGGCAAGTATGCGCCGCAGGTATGCGGCTATGTGCCACGGGTGGTTGACACTTAGTATCTACCCAGGAACGACGAGAGCACATATAGACAACTTTAACGCTCGAGCGTTAAGAAATACCCGACATCGGTAGCGTCCACCACAGGAATACAAAGAATAAATGTCAGTGTTAAAAAAAAAACGAGTCATAGGAAGCGTTGACCCCCCGACGAATGCCATCTCAACAGGAATTGAACCCAAGCATTCCGTGTGGCAGTTGAGCATTCTACCACAGAGCTGTACGCCAGGTCTCGAAACTACTCTTCAAAAAAAAAAACAAAAAAAACACACGCTAATCTTCATGAAACGTCAATAGTGGTTGCAGTGCTGCCTACCCAATTTTATAAATATTACGTATGCACTCCTTTGATACAGCCGTCCCGTTGGGTTCTCTTCAATTGTGGTTAGGTGCCATGCGCTGAAATTGAGTTATGAGCAGTGTCCAGGGCCAGCGTCTTCGTGAGTATCAGCGCTTCATATCAGCTTCCGGCAGGCGGCGTCCGGCGTCCGGCAGGCGGCGCAAGCCAGTGGAGCCTTGGACATGGGGCCCCACCCATCTAGCTCCTAAACCCCTTCTTTTTCAACCCAATAAAGTTATTTCTCTCTCTCTCTCTCTCTCTCAGCTTCTAGTGTTGCTAATACGCTTGTTCCAGTTGAAATTGTTGCGCAAGTACGAACAACTGGTTATAGAAGCATCTGCAACTCTTCATATATGTCTGTATGCGTAACATTTGTACATATACTTCACGGAATTCCACGACGTGTTGCTCATTAAAAAATTGCAACAAGGTCACATTCCGTCCGCATGCTTCACAAATCGTCGATACCCAGGAACGTGGGATCTTCTGAATTTTTTTTTTCGTTCGGTGACGGGGAGGCCATTTAGCGTTCCAAAACTACTATATGAGTGGGCACGGAGGCACGCATTGAGACAGCATGCTGCAGATTCCCCGTTTCTTCGTTTCACAGGCTTACCTGGCTTCGCTCCTGTTGCTGCCGTCATCGTTGCAAGCTGCACTGTGTTCGACGTTAATGGGGGGGCTTCCACTCTACAGCCGTAGTTACCAGCCGCCTGATTTGCAGCACGGAAAGAAATCAAGCTCTGATGCAAGCATCGCCGCCCTAACCATCAGCGCATGGCCTTTTTCTGCCATGACGTCACTACCAGCACATGACTTACGTGGGTGGCACTGCAACAGCTTGCTTCTTCAGTGGGCATGGAGTTATGCGCCGAGATAGAATGCTACAAATTCTACGTTCCTTCCTTTTAGAAGTGCGTAAACCATGCTTCCTGTATGCTAAGAAAATTTATAACCTATGTTTGATTCTGCTTTCGTCCCCGGAAGTGCTTGCCGATATTGCATGCGATTGTTCTTCGATATTTTTCCTGTTACTTCTTCCTGGTGATTTTGAAGCTAATCCGGGCCCTTACAAGTGTACTAAGGTCTTCTTTGGTGTAATTTCATTACCTAAATACCCCTCGGAAAAGATGATAGTCATATTTCTAACCTCAATAAAGACCTTCATGTACAGTGAACTCAGTCAGCCAAAGTGCAGAGCACATTAGCAGCCAACGGGCAAAAAATAAGGATGAGCCCAAGGACAACCGAAATTGAAGTTGCAACAATTATGAAGAGGTTTGACTAATTAGAAGCAAAAACTACGTCTATTGAGCACTTACAACAGGCTGTTAATGGTGTGGAGGTGTCGGTAAGGGCGCTTGATAAGCACTTTGAAAAATTGGAAAGTCTCCTAAATGAAGGACCGTCCCCCGAGCAATAACGTAAATTTTCAAGGTATTGCAGACTCTCCATAATGGTGGCAACAATCTGAATCCAAGGTGAAGTCCATCCTAACAAGCACGCTCAATGGTTGGGTTAGTATGCACCAACCTAATGTCAACCTATATTTGTTATTATTTGCGACTTCAAAACTTAAAAAAGTGCTTTCTGCAAGAGGACTTAAAGACAAAGATATAGTGTCACCGAACATTTCCGTGAAATCAAACACGTGATGTAGTACGAAAACTGTTCAAGTTTGCTAGAAATCAACCTCCCGTAAACACATAACGTGCATTACAAGAAGTTATTCATGAATAAGAAGCAGTACATCTGCGACTCGCTAAAATATGTGTAAAAAATGGCCAGACATAGCAACGGCGGCAACATAAAACATGATTCGCAAAACGCATATGATATCCAGCACTCCAATCACTCTGTGAAATAGGAACGCGACAGGCTCGGCAGACGTGAACTGCTCAATACGTCCTTCCTTTTTACGAGCATCAGAAACATTATCAACAAACGCCCTTTACGAAATTCAACACTTGATGCATGCGAACCGGATATGATTGCATTGACAGAAACATGGCTTTAACCAGCAGTCGGGGAACATAAGCTATCTGGCAACTTACACAATTTTTCTATTTACCGCTCTGACTGCGTTTATCTTTCCAGTGGTGGCGTGCTTTTGGCGATAATTAAAATGTTGCCTTCAGATTGCATGCCAACTGCATCCAGTTTGGACATTGTAAGGACAGTCATTCATAACACAAGCCTACCAAAAAAATACTTTGGGGTTTGTTACTGCCCCTTCTGCCAAAGTTTTACTACAACATTTGTCTGTGATTTGCATGATTCAATTATTAGTGTTTTTCCCGTTACACCACTCTCTGAATTTTCCTCCTTGGTAATTTAAATATGCCTAATCTCTTATGGAACATGAACCCGTCACAGTATACCCAAACTCATCTATGGCGCAAGACGTTTTAAATCTGTGCGGTGCAGTTTCTCTCACACGAATGATTAAATAACCAACAAGGATAGAACGATCTATTTCAAGTACACTCGATCTTTTATTAACTACCTGACGTGGTCTTATTTCTGATGTAGCATAGTTGCGTTAAATAAGTGATCATAGCCTTCTCTCGTTTAAATTTTGCCTTGAACAACCTAAAGTGGCTCAAACAATCAAGACATTACAAAATTACAACAAGGCCAACTATCTTACCATCAAGAATAAACTTGCTGTATTTCTTACTGAATAATTGAGCGATTTCGACCCTCGCGACGTCCAATCGAAGTGGAGTATTTTTCTAGCTAAGGTTGTGGAATGAACAGATAAGTACATTACGGTGTAAACACAGTGCAACAAAAGACAAGGACAAGAAAGGAAACCCCGAATATCTGTCACCATGCAACACCATTGCACTATGTACAACGGTGTTACATAGCAAATTCGGGGGTATGAATTAAACTTGGTGGTATGAATATGGTTACGGGTTGCCCCGTGCTTAGTAGCATAATATTGTGCGAGGTTGACATGTACTTGGAGGTAGATTTACACGACATAACCATTAGAGTGTTTTGATATGGCAACGATTTTTTTTTACAACAAGCACAGATATCGAATCATTTGTAGATGAGGTATACCAGGCTTTTACTTACCGAGGCGGTGGTTTGAACTTCACCTATATATTAAATGCCGATTCAGAATAAGTTCCAATTTCTCAATTTGTCCCTTACTTTTTTTTCTTTACAGCGCGTCTGCTGGGTGTACGGACCCTGGTCGACTAAATAGCTCCTTAGCTACCGTTCCTTCCAGTCTCAGCTGGTGAAGAACGGCATTTCTCTGTCGTGTCTGACATCCGCTGTCAACAGACCTTGTACGCATTTCACTCTGCGCAGATGAACATTTGATCATCTAGATAACGTTTGCACTAATGCAGGCAAAACTATGGACCTTATATAATGGACATAATAACTCCCGGTGCTTTTAACTATCTCGTCATCTTAAAGGTGTTTGCAAGTCTCTCGTCTTAAACGGGAACAAGGTGTTACTTGGGCAGTAAAATGCAGGTTTCCTCCTGCATGCACTAACATGTCCTTTAAATTTCTATTGCGGCGATACACAACCTCGGCACTTCGGGAAACGTTTTTCTAAGGCGCTCGTTGCTTAGAAGTATCGTGTAACACTTATGAATGATATTAATTCTGTTTGAGAGCGCATTCGAGTATTTTGTTATAAATGCTGGCTAACGGCTGGTTGGTTTGTGCTACGTAGGCCCTTTTAACTAAAGTGTTGTTTTCCTATTTAGTACCCATGCTTCGTTGTATACCTTGTTCAGTGCGTCTTTTTGCGGGCAATTTCTTTTATATATTGTTTGCTTTAGGTAGTTCTTGCGGTGGACGTATTCACTATTGTCACTGCAGATCTTTCTTTAGGCAACGCTTCTTCGACGAAAATCTCTTGTTTGCAGTCTCGCAGCTGGTGACTAGTGTAATCTATAGGTATAGTTGCCTGCCTATTGGCTTTCTGTAAAGCATCAACTTTATTTTTTTCTGTTTCAATAGATATTTTCATGTATAAAAATAATTTACTCACAAAATACGCATAAATAATCACGTGATATCACATCGAATTACATAAAATCACATGCGATTACGTGAGAGCATGAGGTGAATTTGTCAGTCTACAATAATAGATATAATACGCATTATTGTAAGTCTACAAACGCTCTCGCCGCAGGTTTGTTGTGCTAGAACACTTGAGCAATACATTCGTTGCCATCATGCTCGATAACTTTCCGGGATGACACTCACGTATGGTTACTAACGACCTGAATTTGTGCTCAGGGCCAGCTCGTTCGATCGCGAGTGATCTGCTCCGGCGAAGGCAGTCCTCTCTGCTGATAGTGGCTTCTCGTGAAGTAACTATTTCTTTTTCTAATATAATGACCTACAATTGACTTTGTGACAGATGTGGCATCGGGAAGACTGTAGCACAAATTTTTTTATAGTTTAAAGTTACAGTACAATATGGCACAACCAACATGACTTGTCCGAATAAAATTATGAATCTACTTAATGGGCTTGTTACTGATCTTGGTATGTCTTTGAGACACGTCGTAGTAGCTCGCTGCAGATATTCTGGACCACGTACGCTTCCTTAACGTGAACCTAGGTTCAGGTAGACGGGTTGTCAGCATTTCGACTCCCTCAAAAGGCACCTGTCTGGGATATGACGTGAACCGGCGTCCTCGGGCTGAGGATTCGCTTCCAGAATGGAAGGTTTGCCAACTGACGCTGGTGTAGTGGTTATAGAGCTCGCATGCTGACCCGCAGGGCGCGGTATCAAATCTCAGCGGCCGCGTTTTCGATAAAGATCAAAATGTTCGAGACTCATGTAGTTGAGTAAGGTGCCATTCAAAGAGCCCCAGCTGGTCGAAATTTCCGTGACTATTCGCTACGTTGTCGCTCATAAGCATACGGCAGCCTTTGAGCGTTAAACCCGCACGTTAATAATAGTATAACTGTTAAGCATCGCCCACTGTATACACAAGTTACTTTATAATAAATTTGTCTTGATCTTTGTTTCCACTGGCATATAAAATAAATGAAAACCTTATCTCACTGTATTACATGTTCTAAATGTACACATTAATGCTTGAATAATTTAGGGCAAAAACAAAAATTACACGTGCACAAAATATGTACACAACAGACCAGAGCTGTTAGATATTCCCCTTGTGCATGTGCGATTTTTGTGATTGCCGCAATAACATCCAACCAAGTAACCCAACAAACAATCCTTTCGTATTCATCAAATTTCGAGAAAGAACAGAAACATTTTTCATATCGTTTTCTAAGCTTGTCTAATCACTTGAGTAATTCATGACAATTAAGCCAGCTATTCGCCGCCGACAACCGATTCCATTTGGCTTAGTCAATCGGTCTATATATGAAGAGCACATGAAATACGTGTGCTTAGAAAAGAAGTTTGACTTACCTTTTTCTTTCTCTTTTCACAACGTTATATAGCAAAACTAAAATCAACAATTAATTGATTTATGGATTTTTTTATTGGATCAGCAGGCGCTTCCTCAAGTACGCGTTGAAAGAAATTTGCGGCAAAACTGGTGCCTTGCCACGCTTCACATGACAACTACAGAAGCGATGTATTGAATTAGCCGAATGATGTTAACGATTTGTTTGACTCTTAGGCTACTCCTGCGCGCTGGCGCCCTCTTTCGGCCCACGAGCAATACAACGCAATTACGCCAGCAGGTTGACGCATTCAAACACTCTGGTAGGCAAATCAACGTGCGCTTTTCTACATGTGCTCCAAAAGGAAGAAGAAATAAAACTCTAGGAGTTTTCTCCGATGACTATGTCCCATCGGCGTGTGACTTTCGGTGTACGCATGCTCGACTGACTGCTTAAAAACTCTTGTTTCTGTTCAGCTTGTCGACCCCTAACGAGCTATACTTGGGTCTCTTCATCCTTTGCCAAGCAAAGTAAGAAACAGCGTCCAACGAGAAATAAAGAAACGCGAGATATTAAGCATTTTAAAATTCACCTGTCTTTTGCTTCACTCCCGGGTCATTCGTTCGCACTTTTCCTCCTCAGCAGAAGACGGGACAAAGTCAGAAAAAGAACAGTAAGAAAAAAAACTGAGTCTTCAGGGGCCTCTCTCATTAGCACTAGTCCAATTCAAGTTATTCATTTTCAGTTCCAAAAAAAAATTTAGTTGGCGATCATTAGTTTATACTTCTCTGCGTCGGAGTGGGCACACGGAATCTGATATAGTACGTTTGCTCTTTAAGACTCTCGGCTAATTATCTTTGGTTTGCGTTGTACGCTAGAAAAGCGAGCGCTAAATTGTCACACAGAGAAAAGTTGCATTCGTTCCATATATGGCTGTATATATGGGCTTCCAAAGACACACTAATTTGCATTAGGAACATGTTCAGTGGTGAAGCGCGGCTCTGGATAAAAGTCTTTCGGCTCGGTCGAGACCTTCATGGTATTGCGAGCGCGCAGGAGGCGGGCAACTTCAAAAACGGGGATAAGTAGCGTGCGTGGCTTGTCACGCACGAAATTGAAGGACGGGTTTCCATTCTGGGTCTGTGTGCTCGCGCGTTTCCCGGAACAAAGTCGTTTCAAGCCGAATAGCGACACATGCTGTATGATACGGATCGCCATGCAAGCGCATTTGCAGTCTTGTCAGTGAATATAGCGCCTCTATGATAGGTGATAATCAGTTATGCGGAAGCCTACAAAGCATAGGAATGTTCATGAACATTAAAACGCTGTCATTTAGCAGTTGGTAGCCCAAATCAGGAAAGAATAGCGATGACTAGCAATATTAACCACTGGGGTTTTATGTACCATAACCTTGATATGATTATGAGACATGCCGCAGTGGAAGGCGCTGAACATTTTGAGAAAATGGTGTTCTTCAACGTGCACTAATAGCACACAGAACACGGTCCTCTCGCATTTAGGCTCCAGAGAGAAAGACCTGGCAACAAACACACAAGATTAAAACGTACAAAGATCAAGACAGAGAGAGAGAGAGAAATGAAGAGAAACAAAAGAAAAGAGAGAGATAAAAAAACAGCTACAAATAAGGATAAACAGAAAACAGAGAAAAAGGTAAAGAAGAAAACAAAGAAAGAAAAAAAAATGCCAGGCCCATGCAGGTCAAGCAGCAAAGCCACAGGGAAATCTGGAACAACGTCCTTCTAGAAGCCTGTTGTAAACTATCTTGGGGCAACTAATACAAGTACACATACAAGGTACTCACTACGTTATAAACCACCGTAACTTTCAGGAAGCACCCAATATGCCTCTATTCGTTATTCCGTGGGTCAGAAAGATACCCGCTACACATATGTGTTTAGAAAAAATTTATTGCCACAAACGTCAATAACACTCAACAGAACATTTCCGTCTTAGACATACTCTAACGATGATGACAAGACAGACGTCATTTACATGAACATAGATATGAGATGACGTTGAAAGAACATGTACATTCGTATGTAAGGCATTGTGCGCAAGTTGTGCTGTGGCTGGTGACGGCGACGAAGCATGGCCGAGTCTTTGGTAATTGGTTGGAAACATTGAATGTCCCACTTCTGAAATACGCATTTAGTGATGCCTGAGTGCTATTTCACTCTTCTACGACGCCTTATTACACATGTTGACACGATTTGTGCGCGAATCATGTTGACATAATTTCACCCACTACGGCATTAATAATGTCTGGGTAGTAGGCCGGCATTCGCTGTGCTATTTTTTGTCATTCTTCTGAGAACCGTGGTATCCACTAAGCTCCTGCAAGGAATTTCGTGCCAATTGTTCATAATGTGGCTGACGACCATGAGGAGTTATGTCTAAAGTGGGTATGCATCACAGTCATTAGGTGATCAAGAACAAGTTCTTGCAATGGGTGGGAGCATTGCACGATTCACTCGTAGTGCTATTCGCCTTGTGTGACACCTGGATGTTCCTTTCCATTTCCAAAATGCTTTATTACACATATTAATGCAATTCCTTTCTTGACATCAAGCCTACTTGAAGCAAGTTTGCGAACAAGCCCCAACACCGGCAGGGCTCAGTGGTACAATACTAAGCTGGCACGCAGTGGACCCGGTGTCGAGCCCTACTGCGTCCCTGGTACTATGTTTATTTTTTAGGGGCGAGGCTCCTTATAGCGGCACTAGTTCGTCCCTCGTAGTCGTAGTAGTAGTCGTAGTGGGTAACCAGTCTTACATTTTGACCTGCAAGGTCGTGCCGTTGAGAGATTTCTTCTGTGCGTTGTTGAACAACAAAAAATTCGCAGCGTGCGCGTTAACTAAAAGCCGAATTCTCCTGTCTCTCATTCCCCCTTAGCAGCCATTGTCATGTACATTGAGCACTATCTGACAAGAAAAGGTTGCTACGTTATACTCGCCGGGCGTCACCTCCTTGGTTTTAGAAAGGTTTAGCCAGCGTTGGGCCGCAGTGCCATGAATACAGTGAACTAGTATATACCATGAACTCGAGGTGGTTAAAGGTGGGAAGTAGACATGAAGCGCAAGCCACACGAAAGTGTGCGTGTGCCACCTCACGTTTAGTCCTTGGAATGTCCGCTGGATGGCGGTGCTTCTATATGCGGAATCTATGATGAAGAGATGTGAGATAGTGGTACTTGGGATTGTTGAATAGATGGATGAACGGACACACAGACACATGCATGAACGGACTCACAGATGGCTGCACCGGCGGATGGACGCATGAACGGACGCAGTGGCGGATGCATGGACGGATGCAGGGATGGACGCACAGATGGAAGTGCGTACGCACGAACAGGTGCACGCACGGACGGGCACACGGTCGGTCACACAGACGGACACATGGACGGACGGAAACAAGAACGAATGGACGGACGGATACTTCGCCCCACTCTCCATCATTCACTCCGTGGATATGCTGCCATTTTTTGTTCATTTCGTGGGATACTAGTTACGGACACCGGCGGTGGCGGCACCGCCCTTGACCCGAGTTGTGATCTCAAGCAGCTTTTTCTGTAAAAAAGGAAAATGTCGAAATATGCTTACCTTTCCAAATTGGGTCATGAAGTTCAAAAAGGTTGAATCTTTCTTTCAAAACAAAACCGAAACACACCAACAAACAAAGCCGCAAGCACGATTTGCCGCCCGCAAGTACGAAGACTAGGCAAATGTGTGTACTACCCATCATTCCCATGGTCGCTGAACGATCGCAGCGCCAGAGTCCCCTCTAGTTAATTTTAGGAAACTCTATGACCTGAAGACGAAGACGCCATTACGACTGTGAGGTGCACGTAAATCGCGCGATGTTTTCAAACGCGCAAACACACAAAATGACTCTTCACAACGCAACAACAAATAATGATATGTCCTCGGCGCATGCAGTGTCTTTTTTTAACAACATTTCTTTGCACTGAAGGGAAAGCTACGAAGGCGGGGCAGTCTGCACATGTAGTGCCACGCGAAGTAGTCCGTCTTGGCGCGCGTCTCGTAACGACACGGAAAGTGACGGGGGCACATCATCAGCGTTTCATGTGAACGTAGACACCGCTTAGTGTCTGAGGTGCAACTTTCTCAGGCGTTCAAAAACGCGAAGTCACAATGAATACGTTAAAGTAAATACGACTATCTTAATGGTGAGAGCTGCCTCCAGTCTCAAATAGCTCCAAGTAGAAAGTAAAGGGAGAACTTGTATATCTCACGGGGAAAATATGGGCGCTGTCATGAAACTACCATCACTGGTGGCAGGATGCTCGCGACTTGGCGCTGTAGCCTTCTCTCCGATGCCAAGAAAACTTGCCGCCGAGTATTGTAGAAAATAATGTTCTTTTTTATTATTCTCACCCGGAAAACACCACCGCATTCGTGGCACTATATTTCAGCGGTGACACACACCCACTTTGGCTCTGTAGCCTTCCCTTCATTGCCACAGAAAGTTGTACCCGAGTAAAGCAGTGTTGCTCACTTAAGAAGGTTACGTGCGGCGTCGTTCAATTTATGAGGCTGAAAAGACTGCGAGGTGTTGACACGGTTACTTAAAGGACACGACATAGAAAGACTTAAAAAAATTGGCAGATCCCACGTAAAGTGGGAATAGATGATATGCGAAGAATGAATGAGAAAGGTTGGTATGTCACTTTAAAATGAGCACAATGTCACAAATTGGAGGGAAATGATGTCGTGCATGAATTCCGTGTCATGATTATCATGTTTGGATGTGCATTTATTTTCGTCATCTGTTCACCTCACGTGATACCAAATTTCGAATATATAGAGCTAGCGTAACGGCCGCGAGTACGCTACGAGGGTAGTACGGTATCTTCTTACATGACACGCGCGTCAGGATTATTGTGTTTGCACGAGCCATATATTTTCATCATTCATTGACGTCACGTAACACCGACTTTGGTATATGTAGTGCTAGCGAAACGGCCGCAAGCGCTTCATGGAGGGCTCAATATACTCCAACGTGACGTTGACGCGCGCACACGCTGGGCAAAGTGACGCTACGTTAGCTAAACGCTAGCACACTGACGCCAGGCGCGACCGACGCGACCAGCGTCCGTCGGCACTGCCCTACAGCAACCGGCGCGAAATGCGACTTCCTGCATTTCGTGCCGATGTGTTACTCAGACAGCACTGCGTCTCCCTCTTTGCGTGACGGAGGGACGCTGTTTGCGCTGAAACGCGCATGCGTCAAAGCAACGCAGTGCAGCGCACATCAGCGAGTGTATGGCAGGACCGGCACCCAGGATGGAAAATCCGGCGTGACACGACGAAATGAACGCTGGCGAGCACGCGCACCGCGTCACGCCGAAATGTATTGGCGCCTTGACTTTGGCATGTAGTCATGTTCTCACATGACGCGCATCTCACGATTATCATGTTTGCAGGATTATCATACCTTCGTCATCCATTCACGCCCCGCAATACCAAACTTAATATAGTTGAAGCTAGCGAAGCGGCCACCAGCGCATCATGAGTGAGGCATGTAGTCATGCTGTTACATGACAGGCATCTCATGGTTGTCATGTTTGCACCAGTCACATATTTTCGTCATTCATTACTGTAAAACCAAATTCGCTATATGTGACGCTAGCAAAATGGCCGTGAGCGCATCATGAGCGTGGCATGTTGTCATGTTTTACATGACACTCATGTCATAATTTTCATGTTAGCTTATGTCGCTTGTGTTAGCCATGCAATCATGCCACACCATGCCAGTTTTGCAACATGTCATGTGAACGAAACCACCGCAAACGCTGCAGGACCATGAAATGTAAATCATGACATTCATTACATGCATATCATAATTTTCATGTTATGACTGCTCAAATGTGTTCTCCATAGAGTCATGTAATGCCATACCAAGTTTGGTATCGATACCATTATCGAAACGGCCAGGAGGGCTTAAAGTCATAGGTGGCTAGATAGATAGATAGATAGATAGATAGATAGATAGATAGATAGATAGATAGATAGATAGATAGATAGATAGATAGATAGATAGATAGATAGATAGATAGATAGATGCCGTCAAAGTCGCCTAAGTTTGCTAAGAAATGCTTCACATGTAATAGAGAAGCAAACTTCCGTAATTCATTCTTTCCCTCCACTTATCTGAGGGAATGCAGCGTGCAGTTTGCCAGCCGCAGTGGCATGTGAAGCAGCTTAGAGTCTGGAAAAAGCTTCAAGGGACTGCTCTCAGAAACCAACCATACACGTGAACTGAGCACCAACTTACGTCTTGTCACCTCAGAGCATCTTTCCACGCCAGGGTTCAATATATCCGTCACGGGGCAAAACACATACGCGGCTCTCGCTCCGAGCCCCAGCGGCAGAAGCGTACGTTCGGGTTCATCCCAGCGTATATGAAGACACATACGCTCGGCACTTTTATGAGCGCGACATCGATCCGTCAAAGTCCCCGTGCTTTCGCACAATCCTCTTCGGCGAGCCATAAAGACGAGAGCACTCGATACAGGCTGAGAGCTCTACGGTCTACCCCGGAACAAATCCCTTCCGCGAAGCGTGTTCGGCCGGTGACAGCTTAACCGGGATTAGCCTGAAACGAAGGCGTCTGTGCGTTGTCAATCCACTCGGTGAGAGGACGGTGCGTGGAAGGGTAACTGGGTTCACTCCGAAAGTGAGGTGCGGGAGAGTGAAGGGAAATGCTGTCTCCATCCCGGTGACTTCAGCAAACCGACGAGGAATGTCTTGGCAATGGAAGATTGGAAAGGATGGAGGCAGCAAGGGAAATCGAATAATAACGCGAGACCGAGGAACTCAATCTCCTGTTTATACAATGACCGACCAAAGAGGTCGATCGCCGTGCCGCGCAAATCGTTGGCTGCAGTACAAGTCGGCGCTTGCAGTCAGTATTTCCGTGACCAAGTCCTGCATGCCGATGTGGGATTTTGGTCTCAAGTGGGGGAATAAGCCGTATTGGGTTTTGCATGCTTGTGCCGCGCGCCGAGACACCAAGATTGCGATCTACGAGATTGCGGGGAGCAATGAGCCGGCGCTGATACACAAGCTGTGCTGCTCTACAAATGCATGCATCGCGTTCACAACGGCATCTCGCTCAACAGTGATGTAGTTTACCTCTTTGATATGCGAATGAAAAGATTAATCCTTTGCACGGTTTTGCATGGCTCGCCCATTCTCGGAGAGCTGAACCCACGAAAAAGCGACGTGTGGCACACACCTGACAGGACGCCGCTTTGTTTTCATTGCAGAGAAGCCGGACATCTTTACAGAACCTGCTCATACCGAAAAGCTGGCCTGCATGGGTTTTCTGTTAATGCACCATGCCCACGTAATGTTGAAAAACTCATAGAGATAGAAGATTACCTGTCAAAACAGTAAGTGTCAACAGCTAGTTTTCAGCACCAGCTAAGCTCACCGGTGCCGACTCGTTACCGATCACCGAGCCCCCGGCGTCCATGTTCCTCCTTCTCTGATTATTCAAGGCATTTAACGAGTCCATGGCACGAGAACTAAATCCAGTGACCTGTGGAGACAAGGCCGCTGATGCTTGACAAAGCAAAGATCCTCCGTCAAGACCCGAGGGCAGCCGCGACGACCACAAAACAACGGCTAAGATAAATCAGGAAAATTTTTCTTCGGATTTGCGCGTTACGGTGGACAAGCGGGAATGAAGCGTTTTGGTAGATACTGTTGCGGAATATCCAGTCATAAATTATGCATTGACAAGGGATTTTAAGAAAGTTTTGATGCCATGCAGTGGTTCAAAAGTATGAACGGCTGGGGCCCATAGGATGACACCTGTGAGAAGATGTGCTGCGAGAATTGGAATTCAGGGTGCTACTTACGCCGCTGATTTTATTGTGCTTCCGGAATGCTCGAGGCACGTCATTCTCGGCATAAAGTTCTTGCTGGCAAAGGGTGCCATAATCAACCTATATACAAAACTCTAGCGTTTCCTTCTCGACGAAGCTGGCCATAGTCGAGAAGGAGGTGGAGAGCACTGCATGGCGGGTTATTGATGAGGACGTAATCGTGCCACCACGATGCAGTGTGCTGGTTGGCGTGAAAAGTGACGCATTCATTGATTCCGAAGGCATAGCGGATATCAACGTCGAGCTGCTACTAAAGGAAAGAATCTGTGTAGCTCGAGGCATTATTCACTTACGTGGTGGGGGCGCTGGTCTGTTGCTTACAAACATCGTAAATGCAATACAGCCTGTTGTGGAAGGCACTGCTATTGCCTTTCACCCCAGTTTTGCTGCGTTGAAATATTTGTGTGGCTTCACGTCATCGACACATGCTCCGGGCACCATGGATGATGTCGGTGCTGCAGTTTCAATCAATAGAAATATATCATCAGCCGAAAGGCAAATCATACAATACCTCATAAGAAAGTTCTCTAAATGTTTGTCCACTTTGTCAAAAGTACACCGCACGCACGTTGTAAAACACCGAATAATAACTGACGGGGCAACAAGACCTCTTTATCAACACCCGTACCGAGTTTCACCCAAAGGATCAAAGGTCATAAAGGGTCAAGTGCAAGAGACGCTAGAGAACGATGTAATTCAACCGTCCAACAGTCCATGGACATCGCCAATAGCTCTTGTGAGTAAAATGGACAACAAGTTGAGATTCTGTGAAGACTACCTGAAACTGAACAGCATGACCAAGCGCGATGTATATCCCTTGCCACGTATCGATGATACATTGGATCGACTACGGCATGCCAGATATTTCTCATGGATGGATTCAAAAAGTGGGCATTGGCAAACTGAAGTGGAAGAAAAAGACCGCGAAGAAACTACTTTCGTAACTTTGGGCGGCTTGTAATAATTTAAAGCACATTCTTTGAGAGATACTTAGACGATATTTTTATGATATGGAACCATGATGAGGGAAGTCTTTTCCGCTTCATAGAGGATTTTAACAAATGCCACCCGTCAATAAAATTCACGCACAAAATTTCCAAAACTAGCATTAACTTTTTGGACGTCACTGTCACGCTCGAAAATGACCGCTTGTCAACAAACCTTTACAAAAAGGCTTCAGACCGTCAAATGTACCTACATTTCAACAGCAGCCACCCAAAGCATTGCAAAACGGGTATTCCATATTCGCAGGCCTACCGGTACCGAAGAATATGCACCGATATGCGGGAATTTGACAGACACGCGGAACACCTAAAGCATTGCTTATCGAAACAAAATTATCCGGAAGACATTATTGACGATGCCATACTGCGTGCTCGCAACGTGAACAGGAATGATATAATTAAGGGACCAAACAGAGTATCTAAAACGACTTCCCAAACGAACCTTGTACTAACTTACTCCTCATCAGCGCCACGAATCAACAACATACTTTCCCGCCATTTCAACATAATCAGGCAAAGCAAACGACTAACTTCTATTTTCGCGAAGAAACCTCACGTGGTGTACCGCCGGGATAAAAATCTGAAGGACATTCTTGTCAGAGCAAAAAAAAAACACCCCCAAAATTCAATCAGGGTGCCATCCCTGCGGAAAAGCTCGATGCAAGGTATATATGCCCACAGATGGTCACAACACGTGAATCCAAAGCGAACTTCTCGGATTTCAAATTCTGCATAACTGAAAGCCTTAATTGTGACTTCAGTAACGTAATATACATGCTACATTGCAACATCTGTGGACAAGAATATATCGGCCAAACAGACACGCCATTTCAGCTGCGGTTCAATAATCACCGGTACCACGCCACTTCACTGCCGAAGCTACCTTTATCTAGACATCTGCGCCTGCCAAACCACAGTTTTGAAAATATCAGCGTAACTCTTTTGCAGTCCGGTTTCTCAAACAGACACGAGCGCGAACAGCGTGAGGCATATTTTATTTTCAAATTTCGTACAGTAGTAGCCGGCATCAACGAGGACCCCGGAAAACTCAACTGCCTCCGAGAAGTAAGCCAGGAGAAAATTGGTGACAAAGATAGATAGCTGGAGACCATGCCTTTTTCTGACTGACTCGTACGTGTACACTGTCCTTTCTTGTTTTTTTTACATGCACATACAAAGTGTTTACGTTCGCCTACCCCTCGATGACCATTGAAGGGAAACGGACGAAGATTAAAGGTAAATAGCCGACCAACCCATTAACGGGAATTCCTTCCTTTACGCACGCCGCCCGCCGACCGACCCATTACGGGGAAACCCCTTTCTTTATGCACGCCGTCACGGACCCTCCCGGCACCGCGGCGACAACCTTGGTTGGCCCGACACACGTCAAGAACTGAACAGCACGTGATATGAACCGTATGTGGATGTAGACGGACAGTTGGCTTCGTTCTCAGTGTTGACAGTGGTTCTTCCTCTTTTTTACTTTCTTTTTCTTTTTAGTCTTTTTTCTCCTTTTTTTTTCGTTTTTCTAGTTCCCTCTCACTCTCGCAAACATTTTTCAAGGCGAGAGGGACGCGGCAGCAACGAAGTTTGGAAGATCATGTCAGTATAACTCATCCCCTGATGAAGGGAGGAGCCCTCCCGAAACTGTTGGGAAATAAATATATTTATCCTTGTTGACAACGCTCCCGTTGTGCCATATCTCATACCTTCACGAAGACTAACTGGCCCATTGCATTATTACTCCCATTATATATATATATATATATATATATATATATATATATATATATATATATATATATATATATATATATATATATATATATATATATATATATATATATATATATATATATATATATATTTATATATATATATATATATATATATTTAAATGGTGATGCTGGGTCCGGGTAAGATTCACCGCAGTGAAGAAGACGCACGTACGAAGCCATTTCATTGACGTTTTGGCCGCGGGTACGGCCTTCATCAGAATGCAGAGTATGGCATGAACGCTGTTTATATACATTTGCATATCAATAAAATAAAAATATCCAAACTGACATGATTGGCGATATGTGGGCATATATAAATGCAAGTCATATGATTCGAAGGGCACCTGATTCACGGGTGAAAAGATATCGTTTGCATCCACGAGCACGTGGCGGGCACGATGTTTACAAATAAAAGATAGTATACATAAAAGAAAAAAAACGCATAACATGAATAGTAGTCCGACCGATAATAGCAAGGTGAAAAAAAGAAGAAAAATTAAGAACATAACAACAAAAACACAAATAGCTATATAAGAGACGTTGCAAAGCTGCTAGGTAATCAACCGATACAGACAATGTAGCGCGACTTGCTGAGTAAGGCAGAGAACAGATGTACAGGGTGATCCAGGTTACACAGATAGGCAACTGAGTTTTCCTACGTTTTCATTCAGACCTGATGTGACGGCGTTGAACTTCTAGTTGGGCAACGATTCACGGGCTTCTCCATCAAAATTTGTGCGGAAACACGATTCGAGTAATGTGACCTGGAGATTTTCAATAGAGTTGTCAGGGAGGTGCACATGTCTTGATATGGGCAAGTGGGACAAGGTGTTGTTAGCATGAGATTTATGGTTGTTAAGACACAGTCTAAAATGCCCTGTATGACCAATGTACTGTATTTCGCATGGCGCACAATCTATAATGCACGTCACGTTCTTACAGTCGCAGTCAAGAAGGCCCTTGATTTTTAAGGAAAAGTTGAAACCAACCAGTGCTGGTCACTTGTTGGCATGTGTGCATGTACGGGCATACTTTGCATCGCGGTTTTCGGCAAGGATGGCACGCGATCGTGTCAGGGCCATCTGTATTCGACGATGATGATGAGAGTATGTCTCGAATACTTTTTAGCTTTGCGATAAACTACTTTAGGTGGTTTGGCAAAAAATGTTCTTAGGCGTTCATTTTGCATTAGAATATTGTGGTGATTTCTCAGCACATTGGAAACACGCGGAACTGACACAGAATGGGTAAGGACTAAGTTTGTCTGCGGTGAGGTAGTCGAGCTTTTAGCAGCGCACAACAGCGTTCTTCGATTATGCATGCCGGCACGTTCTATTGCGTCATCAATTGATTGCGGCGGATATTTTTGTTTGACGAGAGCATCCTTTAGTGTTCTGCAATTTTTTGAAACTCTGATTGTTCTGAGCAGATTCTTTTAAAGTGTAAGGCATGACTGTAAGGGATGTTAGTTTTGCAATGTTTCACGTGGGTACGGTCAAATTGCAAATACTGTTGCCGGTCCGTAGATTTCCTGTAGAAAGCAGTGGATAGTTTATCATTTACAACCGAAATGCTGACATCAAGAAAACTAAGCGTAGATGATGAATAGATGTGTGAAAATGATATTGATGGATGGGCATCCATAAAGTCAGATATGGAGGAAAGCAACTACTGTTCGCCATGCGGCCAAATAAGGGAAAAAGTCATCGATGTAACCTTTGTATTAAAGAGTTTTCAGCGCGTGGGTTTGCAAAAATCCACTTTCAAGCTGGCCCATGAATATATACTGGCGTGGTTGGGTCCGATAAGCGTACCCATTGACGTGCCGCTAACTTGGACATAGTGTTGTCCTCCAAATCGAAAGTTATTTAGCTCTAAAATAAGCCTGAGCAATACTGCTAATGTACTGCTGCCGATAAGTATATCCGGTGATGCTGCTTCATAGAATATGGTGACTGCCACTATTCTGTCTACATGCGGAATGTTGGTCTACAAAGACGCTGCGTCTTGTGTGAACAAAAAAGAAACTTGAGCAATGATCAGATCAATCATACTAGATACAAACACGGTAGTGTCCCTTACGTAAGACAGAAGTGATGCTGGGAAACTACTGATCAGAGAATCGACATAGCTGGATAATTTTTTCTGCGACAGTACCTTTAACTGAAATAATGGGACGGGCGGGGTTGTTTGCCTCTAGCGCGGTGGATTCATTAGACGACACGCTTTAGTTTGCTGAAATTTGATTTTGTTGATTCAAGATTTTTTTGCTTGAAGAACGATCATGATCAAGGGTAACGTGGGTGAGTTGTAGTGAAGCATTCCTCAATATGTTGTCCCACCTATCTATAGTTTACTGAGAAATGTTAGATAGGGCTGGTTTCCCAACGATACCTACATCCTTAGGTACAACAGACGCAACAAAATCAAATTTCATCAAATTTAAGCCTGTCGTCTAATGAATCCACCACGCTAGAGGCATTCGCATCTAAAAAGTGTCGTGAAATGTACGCAATGAAAGTCAAGAAAATGTCGCGTGATCGGCTTGTTGCCCTAGCCAGAACAATGCATGCGATTCCGTACCTTTCCAAATGAATCCGGTACAAGCTTACCCCAATACTTCTTTGTTACCTTCCATTGACAAGAAATGTACAATAACCACGTGCACATATACACTGATAGCTCAACCACAGCGTCTGGTTCTGGCGGTGCGGTGATGATTCCAGCTAGAGGAATCACTCTGCGAATCAAGCTGTCACACGCCACTACGTCTATGGCGGCAGAACTTGCGGCTTTGCATGGCGCCCTAGAGTACATCGAATTTCAGAGACCGAGTAAATGGGCTGTGTTTTCAGACTCGAAACCGGCCCTACAGAGCATGCAGTCAGTCTTTCGACGAGGTAGCCATGAACAGTTAACTTATGAAGTTGTCAAGCTTCTTCACCACGTCACAGAAACAGGCCCCGAGGTCAAGTTTCAGTGGCTTCCTGGCCATTGTGGGATCAGTGGCAATGATTCTGCAGACAACGCCGCTCGCACATCGCACCAAGAAGAGCACATCCTTCCGATTCCGTTGTCAAGGACTAACGCTGCAATGCAACTTCGTCACCTGACAAGTAGTCTGTGTCTGCAGGAGTGGAACACCCCAAGCATAAGACATACGAGACTCTACCAAATAAACCCTCGACTGGAACTTCGACCTCCATCCGGACTTCGTCGACGTGAAGCTTCGCTTCTTTGTCGCCTTTGGTTGGGGGTTGCCTTCACAAAAGCATATAGAACCCTCATCGGATTGACCGACAATGCCGAATGCGACGTCTGCTGCGCCAAAGAAGACATGGACCATCTGATATGCCATTGCCCTCGATTTGCCTCCGAAAGACAGAAGCTTTCGGACGCATTGCGACAATTGGACGATCGGCCACTCTCTATGCAGATGCTACTGGAACACCGTCCTCGCGTTTCGTCGGCTCAGAAAGTAGTCACAGCTGTCTTGTGCTTTTTGAGGACTACAGGCCTACGTGACAACCTTTAACTTTTGTGTGGTGCCACCGCTGGATACGCGCCAGCCGATAGACTGACAATCCTTTTTCTCTCTCTCTCTCTTTTTCTTCTCTTTCCCCTCTCTCTCATCTTTACGTCTCCTTCCCATTCCCCCAGCGTAGGGTAGCAAACCGGGCATGTGCCTGGTTAACCTCCCTGCCTTCTCTCTTGTTGTTCATTCCCCCCCTCCGTTGACAAGGAATTCGTCAATGAGCAGAACAACATAGTAAATATTTTGGACATTGTACTAACAGCTGAGGAGCGCAGTGTTCTGTGCCGCGGTCTCTATTTCTGTACTGCCACAGGCAGACACAGTGAATTGCAAAACTGAAAGACTTGTATAATTTTGCCCGCAATTTATGCTTGCGCGAGTTTTTTCATGACCGGCAAAATTCAAACAATTCCATAAGCACATTACCTTCTGGAAAATGTTGTGTCCCTCCTCCACGGCGAGACAAATGCTTAGATCTGTATATCAAAGCTGTACAACGAGATGTACTACAGTCGTATCAAAACCAGACGCCCTTTCGCCGTAACCTATCCACCAGTGAAATAAAAGCATTAAATGCCTTGTCCTCTCGCAGCGACATCGTCATCAAGCCTGCGGACAAAGATGGGACTGTTGTCGTAATGAACAAGTCTGATTACGAAGAAGAGGCTCAAAGACAGCTAGCAGACGCGAGTTTTTACAAGCGTCTTGATCACAACCCCACTGAACAATTTAATTCTCTTGTCCAAAGCAGTTTGCTAGATCTTCTAGAAAACAAAAAGATGCCTGACAATGCGATTCATTCTCTTATTCCCCTAAGCCTTGTTCCCGGTAGTTTTTACCTTTTGCCTAAAATAAACAAGATAAACAACCCCGGCCGTCTCATTATTTTAGGTATAAGTACTGTCACAGAAAAAATTATCCAGCTATGTCAATTTTCTGATCAGTAGTATCCCAGCATCACTTCCGTCTTACGTAAGGGACACTACCGACTTTGTTTCTGGTATAATTGATCTGATTATTCCTCAAGGTTCTTTTTGGTCACACTAGATGTAGCGTCTTTATAGACTAACATTCTGCATGCAGATGGAATAGTGGCAGTCGCCAGGTGCTATGTAGCCGCATCACCGGGTAAACTTATCGACAGCAGTACATTAGCAGTATTGCTCAGGCTCAATTTAGAGCTAAACAAGTTTCAATTTTAAGGGCAAAACTATGTCCCAATTAGCGGCATGTCAATGGGTACGTGTATCGAACCCAACTACGCCAATATATTTATGGGCCAGCTTGAAAGGAAATTTTTGGAAACCCGCGCGCTGAAACATTTTCAATATAGACGTTACACCAATGACATGTATATAAACAGCGCTCATGCCATGCGCTGTATTCTGATGAAGGCCGGACCCGTGGCTGAAACGTCAATAAAATCACTTCGTCCGTACGTCGTCTTCACTGCTGCGGATAATCATAATTAATCTTACCCGGACCCAGCAGAACTTATATATATATATATATATATATATATATATATATATATATATATATATATATATATATATATATATATATATATATATATATAAGAGCATGCTTAAGAAAGAGCACACTGCTATCATCACCTACGGCATGTCCCCTTTCAAATTGTAATGACAAATCAATTAATCAGCCTTTCTCGCCTTTTTACAACGCCACCAATAACGTTAGCAAATTAATCTTTTTATCAAGCTGCGCAGCGTTTGTTCTTTGAGTTGGACTCATGCTCCATGCAAACTTCTCATGGCGTCATATATTTAGCCGAAAAACATCTTTTTCTCAAATATGTACACGCAAAAGAAGTTCCCGCATTGTTTCGAGTGGTCACAAATGTTCAGGTTTCATCGCGCAAGTTGAAAACTGAGAGACCTTAAAATGGCTGACTAGGCGAGTTGTTGATTCATGAATCGCTTGAAATACGAGCGCCCAACATGGACAATTCAGACACGACAACCAGTACTCCTTGTAGACGATACATGCTCATATTTCTAAAGGCTTCGATTTTCTTAGATTGTTATTTGGCCAAAAGCAAAAGAGTAGCATTAACTAAGCTCCGAGTTCATTGGCACCAGAAGTAAATAGACGTTCGGCAAGTACAGAAAACATCACCAACACCCTTTCCATACGCAAAATTACCAATCGCTCAGCTCAACTCCGACGCCGCCTGGTTGCCTCTTAGCTTTTGTGCCTACTCCTCTTTCCCCACCACCAACCCCAGGAAACAGTGTGCTTTCGAAGCTGACCACAACTTATTTCAGAGAGTCTCAGCAGAAGACTACCGCTTTAGCCGCCAGGCATCCTCTCCTGTCACATCCCCAATTTTTACTTTGTCTGTTTATTTTTCCCTTTCCGCTTCTTGTCCCGAGCGGGATGCAAGCTCCACTCCCTTACTTCCTCGATTCTCCGTTTACTCCTTACTTTCTTTTTGTCCCGGCGTCGAAAGTCCAGTACATGCAGTCTGACAGATTGCCACAGGAGCAGGCCAAAGCCATCCCCAATCGGTTGCGGCCCACGCAAGCAAGGCCGTAGGGAACCCGGGCTGTAGGGAAAGGGAGGGAGATGAAAGGATGCTACGGGGCACAGCGGGAAATCTACGCGCCCCACGCAGTTTCAACGTTTGGACATGAGCGACAAGGAAAAGAACACACCAAGAGGTGAGAGACCGGGGGAGAGCTAGGTAGCGCGGCGTGTTGGCCCTTTGGCTTCATGGGGTGCCGCACTGGAGCTGTTCCTATTGAAAACCACCCCTGGCGCGGCAATGAATCGGCCGCACACCACCGATTCTCTCTTGCCTGGTGGACGTTGGTCGTCCCCAAGATGACTGTACTTCGACCCCATTCACTTCCCAGCTGCTCTTCAATGCTCACTCCTTCCCTCTATCTTCCTTGTTTTTCGTCCGAATGCCTTCTGGGGTTTCTTGATTTGATCAGGACAAATGCTTTGATCAGGGCGAAGAGAGGGGCGTGGGTTGTTTTGCTCACTAATGAAGGTAAAAGCACGCGCTTACGACTTATCCGTAGGTTAACAGAAAAAAACGCAATGACGAAAAGGAATATATATCCAAACCACACTATCCCTCCTTCTACAGTTTGCTCAAGGAGACAACTTGAGAGCTTGAGAGAATTCAGGATGGGCCTCCCTATTTGCGCGCTTGTTTACCTACAAGATAAACGTTTGACTGCAATTGCTGGCGTCCACACCTAAATAAACACTAAGACAGAAGACTAACGCTTGAGTTTGTGCACGATTTTCACTGAGAAGGAAGCTAAGCAGGTCTACACAGGATGAGTGCCCTTCAACCAAAGGAACATACGTCGGCAAGTGGTCAGTCTTACATGAACAAGCGACACACGAGTGTAGAAAGCCTTATTAAATAATAATGACCATAGGAATATTATTATTTATATTGCGAAGCATTTCTTTGTGTACTGCAAGCACAATCTGCGTCTATCTGCATATCTATCTATCACTCTATCTATCTAGCCGCTTCCGTCTGGGTGCCCTCGTGATCACCGCCTTAACTTTGTGTGAACAGAAAGTGGTATGAGAGGGTAAAATGGTTTGACGAACGTGAAGCGTTGGTCAACGTAACGTCCCCTTCCCGTCGCGTACATAGTCGATCGTCAAACACTTCCTGGAAGACAGTCGCACATACCCACTGCATGCGGGTATGTACCAAAGGTAATCGACGCTTACCGCTGAATTCATGAAACGACCTTATTTTGGCGGTAAGGCTACTTACGAAAAGACAAGAAAAGTATCAGAAAACTACAAGGTGAGTTTCAGAAACCTCCCTTATCCTGTCATAAGTGCGCCTTATGAAAGGCATCTTTAGCTCATCAAGCATAGGCCCTAGGTGCAGGGAAAAGTAAATTTTTGCTACAAAATCATTACTTTGAGCAGCAACGAATGAACTTTGCTGCAATAAACTAACAACAGCATGCACAGAATCAGCCAAACGTAAAAACCAGGAATGATTTATTTGAATTTCCAGCAACTGTTGGTAAAATACACGTTTTTCGTCGGGCCCCTTTTTCTGCAACTCCCGTCGGCGCACTTGCGTGGTGAGGTCACTTTTGTTATTTCGACGTCTTTTATATCTTTGGTGTGTTCAGTGGTGCTCTCGTGCTGCCTGCTTCAGCGTTTGCCATTTTCTTTCACTCTCGTTTCAATGCGAATGCTTTTTTAGTCGGGCTATGTCAGACATCCGGCGTTGTCATGGCGTCCGCGCACCGGTAGTTGTTATCTCTCCACTCTCATTTCCTCTCCCGTAGCAACAGCTGCAGGCGCTCACTTACCCACACCCCTAGCAACAGCAGCATGTAGTGCGAAAGAGTGTTGGAGAGGGTAGGTGCAGTGCTTCGCCGCTCCTTTTCTCATCATTCGCTCTCTCTCCTCCCCACGCCCCACTTTCCCGTCCGTTCGCGCCTTACCTCGGCCATTGGCTTGCTGGGTGGCACTCAAGAACGTGCGGAAATGTGCGCGCGAGACGCCACTGTGAAACGACTACACCGAGGCGAGAACGCTATTCGTTTTGTTCACTTCATTTCATTTTAAACGTCAAGCCTTTCTTAGCGAACTCCACCAAGCTTGACGGTATCTATCTATCTATCTATCTATCTATCTATCTATCTATCTATCTATCTATCTATCTATCTATCTATCTATCTATCCACATACAGTTTTTAGCTCTCCTCGCCGTTTGGATAATGGGATCCATACCAAAATTGGTATGGCGTAACACTAATGTATTGACCAGCATGAGTGACTAGTCATAGCGCTAAAATCATGACATTCATGTCATTAATGTCACGATTGACAAGTCATTGTCATGCTGCGCCTGTGGTGGTTTCATTCACATGACTAGGATTAGCCAAATCGTGGGATTAGCCAGGTGCGCGTTTTAATCACATGTTCTGACGCCTTATGGCAATGTACGCTCTTACCACGCATTATCAATGTAATATCTCTTAATGTGATGCGCAGCACAAGACGCGTGTGTTTCTAAGCATAGAAAGTTATTTTCATCATGTTCAGAAGTGGACGCGAGACAGTGTGGTAGAACACACACTCACTACGCAAACGAATCGGGGTTCTAACGTACCTCGTACTTTGAATGTTTTCATGTTTTATTTGTATCTTTCTCAAATTCGCGGTCTCGCGCAAGATGATTTATTGCTCACAATCAACGACGCCGACACGAGAATTTCTGAGAAACTAGCTCTTTAACACTATCTCGTCAATGGGTCTTACGAAGTTCCTTTTAGGAAACATTACCGCGTAAAAATCTCACCACGCTGTTCTTGAGCAAAGCACGCCAAGAAATAATATGCACTAGTAGCAGCATGGAAACTGGACGAGCGATATATTTTCAAGCTTGCTAATAGGCGTTCTTCATTTTAAATAAAAGTGGCCGAAACAGCCGGGTGTCGAACTAAGAGCTGATGCCGCTCAGCAGACTACATCAAAATTTCCGGAGCCCTTCACTACGACGTCTCTCATAAACGTATGCTGATTTCGGGACGGTAATCGCGACATATTGATCAAAGCTCAGACCACATAGCCATTGAATCAAACAGTTGTGTTTTACGGTTGTGTACATCTAAATATCATCCGAGGTTTTTTTTGTACGCTCAAAACCACGACATGATTATGATCAACGCCATCGTGTATGGCTCCGTAAAGTTCTGTCATCTGGTGCTCTCAAACAAGCACTGACATCGCACAGTAGATATACATGCTTCCATTATTTGGCCTCTATCGAAATATGACCTCCGCAACCGAAGTCGATCGAACACGCGGCTTTCGGGTCGGTACCCAAGGACCGTAACCGCTACATCACCGCAGCAGACGGTCGCATATTCGGTAGCAGCGGACGATTTCGCGTTACGGTCGTAATGAAATACATATAATTGCTTTCATTACACTTCCGTGAACAGTTAGCAAGAAGGGCAAAACGAGCTGTATAGCATTCAATGCACGTAATAAAATACACTATAGTTCGAATGGCTTTGTAATGTGCTCTAGAAACGTAAAAAGCGTTATTTAAATTATACCGTATTATTTAAAATGCTCATATTCTGAAGACAATAAAGCATTTTTGTTCCTGTAATTTATTCAGGTCTTCTTTTTTGCTTATTTTTGAGCTGGTCAAAGATTGTCACTGGCAGAGAGCACGGCATGCAAGTTGCCTTCACGTTATAGTGCGAAAAAGAACACACTTGTTAAGTGACGCCAACAAATATCAGCAACCTGAGGCCTGTCTCTGCATATTCTTAAAGAGTCATCGCCATCTAATAAGCTGCTATTTCTTTGCAATTAGTTTTTGCAGATCACAATAACAACAGCGGCAAAAGGCCGTCCTAACTTGCTTCAAGGAACGTGTGCCACCGACTATACAACCAGAAGAAATATATTGAAAGCGATGACAGCAAGGGCAGCACTCCCTTTCAAAATAAAAGTTTTTCAAGCACAGCCAAACGACTTGTGCGCACGACTTCATAAAAAAAAAAAAACACTTGATTCACAATTGAGCAACCAACCGACCGCTTGTCGTACTTGCGCTTATCAGTCAGCGAACACGGTTCGCTCTTGGTTGCAAAAGTTGACATCAAACTGATTTTTTCTGTTTGGCCACTTTCTATGCCACGTGGCATGCGTTATCATGCCAGTTTTGAAAGCTGAAGGTCCTGGCGCCACGTGGTGTGAAAACCAGCGAACTAAAAGGATGTCCGAATTCCTGGGTATGCAGGCTACCGGAGTTATGCGGTTTACAGAGAACATCACGAACTACCCAGTTGTCTGATACGCCTTCCCTGTCGTTATGGGTGCCGTAATATAATACAGCATGGTCTCGAGCCTTGCGTTAGAAGGCTCTTGTGGTCTCAGCAGTGATAAGGTAAATTTGTTTCAGGAATCCCGCGCAGACATTAAAGTCTGTTCACAGTGACATCGAGGTTCTCCCCCTCGCAAATATAAGCTACCTGAATGTCCTTACTCCGCCAATGCACTGCGTCTACCAGGTTGGAGAAACGAACTGCTTAACGGTACTTTATACAAACTCGAGTCGCGAGCACGTGTTTTCTGATCTACAAAACGGTGGCTAACTTCACAAAATGACCCTTCAGCTTTCATAACTTGCTATATGAAAATTCGCAGATCCCACGTACAGAAGAAATCGATGATTTGCGAAGCACGAATGAGAAACGTTGATATGTCACATTAAAATCAGCACAACGTTACGAGATAGCGGTAAATATGCTGTACATGACTTCCGTGTCATGATCATCACGTTTGAATGTGTCGTTCACCTTTGTCATCTATTTACGTCCCGTGATACCAAATTTAGTATATGTAGAGCTAGTGAAACAGCCGCGAGCCTGCTATGAGGGTGGTATGTTGTCATGTTCTTACACGACACGCGTGTCAGGATTATCATGTTTGCACCAGTCATATATTTCGTCCTCCATTGACATCACGTACCATGAAATTTGGTATATGTGGAGCTAGTGAAACGACTGCGAGTGCATTTAGAAGGGCTCAATATACTCCAATGTAGCGTTGACGCGCGCGCACGCTGGGCTCAGTGACGCAACCTTAGTAAAACGCGAGCCCACTACATATAGTCTGACGACAGGTGCGATCAGCATCCGTCGGCGTGTCCTGACGGCAACTGGCGCGAAATGCGACATGCTGCATTTTGCGCCGATGTGCTCCCTCTTTCCGTGACTAGGGACGCCGGACGCGCTGAAACGCGCATGCGTCAAAGATACGCAGCCCGGAGCGCACCTGCGAGTGTATGGCAGGACCGGCGCCTGGCGTGGCAACTTCGGCGTGACGCGACGAAATGAACGCTGGCGAGCACGCACACCGCATCACGTCAAAATGTATTGGCGCCTTGACAGTGGCATGTAGTCGTGTTCTCACATGACACGTATCTTATGATTATCAAGTTTGTAGCAGTCACATACTTTCGCTATCCATTGGCGTCACGTAATACCAACTTTGGCATATGTGAAGCCAGTGAAACGGCCACGAGCGCATTATCAGTGTGGCATGTAGTCATGTTGTTACATGACACGCATGTCGTGATTATCATGTTTGGATGTGTCATTTACCTATGCCGTCCATTCGCGTCACGTAATACCGAGTTGGTACATGTGAAGCTAGCGAAACGGCCGCAAGCGCATCATGAGCTTGGCATGTAGTCATGTTGTAACATGACACGCATCCAATGGTTATCATGTTTGCACCAGTCACATACTTTTGTCATCCATTCACGTACCATGATAGCAAATTTGGTATACGTGACGCTAGCGAAACGGCCGCGAGCACATCATGAGCGTGGCATGTACTCACGTTGTTACATGACACACATGTCATGATTTTCATGTTAGGGTCTGTGGCTTGTGTTCGCTATGCAATCATGTCATACCATACCAGTTTTGCAACATGCCATGTGAACTAAACTGCTCAAGAGCTGCAGGACCGTGAAATGTAAATTATGACATTCATGACACACATATTATTTTCAAGTTATGACTAGTCAAGTATGGTCTTCATACTGTCATGTTATGCCATGCCAAGTTTGGTATCGATACCGTTCTCGAGACGACCATGAGAGCTAAAAGTCGTAGGCGGCTAGACAGACAGACAGACAGACAGACAGACAGACAGACAGACAGACAGACAGACAGACAGACAGACAGACAGATAGATAGATAGATAGATAGATAGATAGATAGATAGATAGATAGATAGATAGATAGATAGATAGATACGGTCAAAGTCACCGACGTTCGCTAAGAAATGCTTCACATTTAAAAAACCACCCCCTTTTCTTTGAATCCCATGCTGCCTTCAATGTAAGTTAGCGTCCATGTAGAACCAACATGGCGGCCCGTCAAGTATGGCGGCAGTTTTAGCCAGTTGTAAGCAACCATGATCGAAGTTGTCACCGTTCTAAAACACGGGGACGTGCGCACATGAAGGCTCCCTAGACACAGCGTGAAGACCTCAGTCACCGTGCAAGGGTTTTCGGCGAGGAGTATTGTGAAGGCATCATCGGCAATGTCTTTCATGGCATTTCGGATCTTGTTAGACTCGGGCATGCTGTCGTTGTATTTGTTGCACAAGTCCATGACATCTACGATATAGCTGGTGAATGATTCACCAGCCTGGTGAGAGCGCTCGCGTTAGTGCTGCTCGGTTTGCCGCTTACGAACGGCAGGCTGGCCAAAAGCGTTGATGACAGCGGTCCTAAAATCGGACCAGGTTGAAAAATCAGACGCGTGGTAGTTGTACCACAAACTGGCTACGCCGGCAAGGTAGAATAGCAAGTTGGTCAGCTTGGCGTCCTCGTCCCATTTGTTGGGGACGCTCACGCGCTCATAAATGGTGAGCCAGTCCTCCACGTCAGTGCCATCGGCGCCAGGGAAGATGGGCGGATCGTGGATCCTGTGGACACCGGGACAAGGGGGTGGCACGGGGGGAGGCATTTGCTGATAGGCGTCGCGGGACAAGGTAGACGGCAGGGTACGGGATCGAAACTCCAAGGACACTGAATGGGAGCGCAGCACTCTCAACCAATTTGTCAATACATTTATTAGCCGGCACTTAGGGAGCATACGCTATGGAGACAGTCACGGCCAAGCACGGACTCACAGCGCGAGCAGCGTGCTTTCTGGGCTGACACACTATAGAAGGCACTCGGAAGTTCGACCCACTTCCAAGTTAGGAGGTTTCGCTACAGTACTTACTTGTATATGATGAATATATGATGAAAAGATGCGAGATGGCGGTACTGGGAGTGTTCACTGGATGGACGGATGGACAGTCAGAGATTCTTTATTGCGAGGCAGGAAAAACAAATCCTCAGCCCACACCACAAACATTTAGCACGCAAAGACAGACAGACAGACAGACAGACAGACAGACAGACAGACAGACAGACAGACAGACAGACAGACAGACAGACGGACGGACGGACGGACGGACGGACGGACGGACGGACGGACGGACGGACGGACGGATGGACGGACGGACGGATGGATGGATGAATGGATGGATGGATGTATGGACCGATAGACGCGGCAAGCGGACTGACGGACGCATGGACGAATGGTTTACGGTTTACCTATAAAACCCGCCTAAGATTCACCTCTCATCATCATTGACTACTTGGATAAGCTGTGATTTTTAATCCCTCCTTATCATCCGATTGCCTCGTGAGCTACGGCTGAGCTATCGCATCCTAACGCAGACAGTTGCATGGCTCACTTTTCTATTAAAATTTTCATTACTGAAAAATTACCACCATCCCCCCCTCCCCGTTAGTGCAGAACGCGGAGTTACAGCCAGGCGAGACAGGGATATTTTTCGTACGGACGGTTGTTATGAGCGAGGTCGACGCTCATGAGTCATAACAATGGCAATGTCGCCACCTGGCGTTCTGTTAATGCATCGACAACATATCACTTCTCTTTGAAATGCGCCGAAAAGGACGAGCGTGTAGAAACGGCACGTTGAAGAACTAATCGTGGGTGTCACTGCAATGATATGCACTTAACCAAGAGCACCATCAAAGGACAGTGTAAGATATAAAAGGCGCGTTTGTAAAGCTACCAAGGTAGGCGGCCGTGACACAGTGGCCAGCGTGCTCAGCCTCTGTTGCCTCTGACCAAAACGTTGTGGGCTCGATTCCTGTGGATGGCACTTTCGGATCTTGCATATTTTTGACGTCATTTTCGTGACGGAAATACGTCACTGAAGTCTTGAAGGACACCGACATTAAATACTTTTATGTTAAAAAAAAATGGACAGAAATAAGTGCAAATTTCTATTTCGAGGTCACATCGACAGAATTAGGTTTCTGAAGCGAAATTGCTTCAGTGAATAATGGTCGATAAAGCCAGTCAAATAAAATGGAACCAATAATTCGGATGAAAATCACTCAGTGGATTGTTGACGGGTAATTGCTCATTACGTGATTCAAAGCTTTGTTTTCCTATTAACCAATCCTTTCGAAAAAGAACACGTCATGCGGCGGAGCAATCTTTCTTTTTTTTTTCATTTCAGGTAATAAGATTGGCTGCCCTCTCATATAACTCCCCCATAGTGGCAACGACCTGCATGTATACCTCGCCATTTCACAGGAGCGGTCGGGCTTCACGGAATTTACTTTAACCGCTCAGCAGCATCCACCAGAACCAGTCACGACATCCATCCATCTTTGCTCCTAGCGATAGCAGGTCGCGTCGTGCTATCAAAAGACCAAAGGGTGCTCTACTCTTCCCGCTTTATATCGCCACAGAATTTCGCGAAATACAAACGCATATATGCACCCACAAAGCTTAAGGCGTGCGCCAGCGCTTCCTCAAAGTGGGTGAGATAAAAAAAAGGAAAACGGCAAGATCCATGCCTCTCGAACCGTCGCGCTCGTCTCTTCGCCGCATCTCTCAGCGGCACACACCAAGAACGCACACACCTTGCCTAGCGTGCCGTGGGTCCGCGAACACCCTCCTCACACCCCGGGCTGTCTTCAGTGGACTCTCCCCGAAAAAACCGACCCCAGCGCCGCCGCGGCCGCGTGCACATTGGCGACGGCGGCTAGCGGCAAAGCCGACCCCCGTTTCCCGCCTCCCAACCCGCGGTGCCCGGCTTTGGGAGTGTGCGCGCGCGCGCTCACACGCTCATTCGCTCCGGCCGCGCACTCGGCGTTGCGCCTCCGCCGAGCATGACGCGCAGCTCTCGTGCCTCCCCTCGCCTCCTTCTCGGTTACGCTGGAGCCTCCTTCCGCAGCAGCAGCTGGCGGAGCACCGGCAGTGGCACTCCTTGACACGTGAAGAGTTGTGTAGCCAGGCACTTCGCCGCAGACGTCAAGCGTCTCCTTTCAACTGCGCGACGAAGGGCTCTCCGAACAGCCTTCTTCTTTGCCGCCTTTTCGCGAATGCAGCCGGCGAAGTGTACCTAACAAACATTGGAGAGGAATTCGAAACTTCGCGATCGGCGAGAAACTTCAAGGCACGGTTCGTGTTGGTTGGAAGAACTATCCGTTCAAACGCCTCGAAGAAAGGAAGTGAATGAACCAACTTTGGGACCCTCAAGTTGGACTGGCGCGGAATTTCGGCAGGGTCATAAACCAAGAAAACTTGGACATTGTTTGCCGAGGCTTATGCGAAATCGGAAGAGTGCTTGGTGCGTTTGATGAGAGATTATCAGTCGCTTGGTAAAAGTCACGAAAAAGCCGAGTGGAGAAGACGGTGCTGCTGAAATAATTTCGGTAGTGGTTCTTGCGAGTGCGTATGGTTCCCCAGCGCCGGTGGCGACGATGGATGAGACTTGAAGCTTCGGTGAGTGATCACTTCCTGTCTACTTTCTGGCCAGCGTTGTTACCTAGGTGCACACAAGAGCTCGCGAGAAGAAGAGGAAAGGAATACCCGTAGTTTCCTTGTAGTCTTCTGGTCATATTGAAGTATATTTGGTTTCTCGTGCACGGGAAGGCTCCATTTCGGAATATAAGTCATCAGTCTTTTAAACTGTGTACACAGACGACATACGCATGAATAACATCACTACGAAATATTTTTGCTGGATTATGGTCGCTTTATACTTTTCTTTTTTTTCACTACAGTTTTTTTTCCTGGTGTACCGAGTGACGGCTATTTTTCGACTTGCGAATATTTTCTCGTAACGCGAGTGACGCCCAGAAAAATCTGTGTATGAAATTATACAGTGAGTGACGAAGATAGGTAAAGCAGCAAATATAAGTTTACTTTATTGAGCTAATGACATCTTGGCGGTGATGGCATCTGCAATACGTTCGGGCAATCGAACGTGCTTCGTCAGGGAAAACCTCGAGGATACAGCGACATTTGCGGGCACTACCGCCTCGGTCGCCGAACCCTGCCACCTTTACAGCATCAGTTCTCCCGCAGGCGTGAGGTCTTCTGGCGTAAACTACAAACCCGAACTTTTTCTCCCCTACCTTACTCCCCAAAATTTATCCCGGAATTTACCCTAATTCAGACTGTAAGTTTTGTACGGCAAGGAAAGCAGACCTTAACCACATTGTGTGGCAATGTCGAAATCACTCCCCTCCCCCGAGCCTTCGTAAACGAATAAGTAGTCGGGAGCTGCGTGAGGCTCCCATGCGCAGCTACAACCCCGACCTTCAGGAGGCTATCCGGAGGTGGGCTGAGGTGGTAGAAGAGGCCTACCGCGAGTAGGATCCCTCGCCTTCTCGTAGCCCCTTTCCCTTAAAATTGGATAAAGGAAGTTGCTTCTCTCTCCCTTTCTCTCTCTCGAGGACGCTCTGCTTGCCCTTCATAAAACTACGAGCACGCACGATTTTATCAGGTGTAGTTTCAGAATTTCAATAAAAAACGCACTTCAGCCGAGACCCTTTCATGCTAAGTTTCAGTTTAACACACATGTTTTTTTGTATTTTCCCGAAAGCGCGCAGATTTTAGTACGCGGCAGTACTCTTTCGCTGTTCTACGCCGCCTACGGGGTGTCGAATTCGCCAACGAAGCAGGCTCAAATTTGCCCATTTACTCGCTAGCTCGAAGTCGGTGGTTTCAGCAATGCGCTAAACGCTACGCGTAGTTTCGCTATGCGAGTCCGTTCTTTCTATACATATATCAACACCTTCAGAGGAAAGAGGTGGGCGACTCATTAGCTGCCGCAATGCAGTAGGTGCGGAGTTTCGAAAGTACAGAAAACGTTCAGTGTGTACATGTGCTCTATGTTTGTAACATCGCTCGATACCCCATAATAATAAGTGTTATCGTCGCACAACCACGATACGCGTTTGAGAGATGCAGCAGTGGAGGGCTCCGTAAATTTCGACCACCTGCCGCTGTTGTAGAAGTACACGGGCCTGCGACGTCATCGAAACGCAACCGCTGAGGCCGGAATCGAACCCGCAACCTTCGGCCCAGTAGCCGAGCACGGCAACGGCCATACCAGAGTGGCGTACTCAGATAACTGTTGCGGAAAAGGAAGCTTCGAAGATATTGTGCCTGAAAGTATTTAGGCTTGAAGTTTATCACAAAGAGCATCGGTCATCATAAATACAGTGAAATACGATTTTGAGACGTAGCTGACTGGAACCGCGGATCCAGCCTGTGCTTTTTGGTGCCAGCACTGATCTATTTTATTCTTTGACATCCCCCCGAGTGAGGTACCTATTGGATTGCACTTCCACTTACTATTGTTATAGGGCAATGACTCACTGAAGCGGCAACTTGGCGTCCGCGGCGACTAATGTTGCCAATTTAGCTATATTGTAGCTAGATCTAGCTACTTTTGGACTCTGGTAGCTACCGAAAGTATGGTTTAGGTACGAGTAAGAATTCTAGCATGTATTTCGAAATTTCGCTCCATATCTAGCTAATTTGGCTAACTCTAGTGTTATGTTCTTTTTATTTATTAGTGCTAGGCAAGAAATACTTCTACATATACATGAAACACACAGGCATTTCATCAAAAAAACATAGGAGACATTGTGTTTTTTAACGGGAGGTTTTGTCGCAATTGAACGAAACTTAACTGGAAAAAATATGTATGGAATATATAGCCGACAGACCGTGTAAGTTTTCACCCGCTTTATTTTCTGTTAATGTGCGGCAGAATATGGCGCGCACGACTAAACACACATGCACACAAAAGGCAAGATTCAACGAATGCAGCTTGCCAAGTGATGTGGTTCAGACATCGCCCCCATAGCGTCACATTTAGTGGTAAAGGATGATGCTCTTCCAGTGGCCGACATCATCCAATATATGTACCGCAGGAGATAAGGTCGTTTAGTGCCAAAGCGCCATACTTGTACAGCCCTCTGAAGATTTTCAAGTAAGAGTCGTTTGTATGTTTGTCTGCATTTAGATAGTGCAGGTTCTAAGTTCTTTTTGTTGTTATATGCAAATGCGTTTCTTAGTCGGGCTATGTCAGGCTTCCGGCGTTGTCCGCGTCTGTGTCCGCGCGCCGGCAAGTGTTATATCTCCGCTCTCTCTCCCTCTTCCATAGCAACAGCTGCTAGGGCGCGCGCTTATTCTCGCCCCTGGCAGCCGGCTCATGTGGTGCGAGAAAGTGTAGGGGAGGGTAGATGCAGTGCGTTGCTGTTCCTTCTCTTGCGGTTCGCTCTTTCTTCTCCGTGCGCCTCACTCTCGACCGTTCGCTGACTGGGCGCCTCTCAAGAACATCCGGGAATGTGTGCTCGAGACGCTTAGCCGAGAAAGCTGGTTGTTTTGTTCACTTCGTGGTATTTTTTCACCGTGCACGCTAGCTGCTAGAGCTGGAAACGCATACCACGTTTCTCGCGGCAGAAAAACGCCACGTGCTTGGAATGACGCTATTGGCTGCACGGTGCAAGAAAAAAAAAAGAAAATATTTTTTCTGACGCTGGGTTCTCACGTGCGAAACGCTGTTATGGACGCTACGCAATGAATTCGCATTTCCTCGCGATTCCGTACGCGGAGGTGCGGGCATTTTTTGTTTAATACGTGATTTATTGTAAACTCACTTCCAGCTTTCTCACCAGCTGATATGTCAAAAGCAAACATTCTTTCTTGAATGAGTGATAGGAATTTGATGAAAATGACAAGGAATCGAAGACACACTCGCTTCAGTGACACACGAGTTTAAACAAAAATCATTCACCCGGTGTTGAGGAGAGCTTATTCTCATAGCCTGAACTTCGTGTTACCTGAGCAGCATGCATCTTAAATGCACCTTGAGTTATATGCAGCTTAGCATATCACTATTTAAAACAACTAAAACGCCCGTAGCTCTTTCAACGTGTTGTTTCATTGGATCTCTCCTCAGGGCTGATTATTCAAACATTATTCGAAAAAATGTTCGGTTCTATCGTGCGTTACTCGATTCCTTATTAAATTTTGCACTCCCTTAAGCTTTACGCAGCTCTGATTCATTCCGAGCTCATCTTTGATGTACTCACAAACTTTGACGCTTTGCTAAAACAACATTCGCCCTAAATTATTGGAGTCGGAGCGGGAACATTTTTCTCTTCGTTCATATATGTTCTCCGTAGCTGTGTACAAAAAAAATGTTACCTGACAGCTCTATTTGGACTGTAAAATAACACAACTGCCAGAAGATTGATTGATATGTGGCGTTTAACTTCCCAAAACCACCATATGATTATGAGCGACGCTGTAGTGGAGGGCTCTGGAAATATGAACCACCTGGGGTTCTTTAACGTGCACCCAAATATGAGCGCACGGGCCTACAAACATTTCCGCCTTCATCGGTAATGCAGCCACCGCAGCCGAGATTCGATCCCGCGACCTGCGGGTCAGCAGCCGAGTAGCTAAGCCACTAGACCACCGCGGCGGCGGGCTGCCAGCAGATTCGTTGCACGTATACAACATGTCTAAAATTTTTTAAAAACTAACTTAGCTACTTGTTTAGCAACAAAAATATTGTGCGAAGGCACACAGGGAGGCAAGGCGTGTTTTGCAATACATTCGCAATGCTCCGAAGCGTAAGCCAAGATGGAGGAGGAAAAGACCACGTCCGACACGTCAATATCACGTCGTGTTTCTTGGCGCCCCTGTTGCTGCTTCAGTGTGACATTGTCTTATAACAATATCTCTGTCTTATTTCTTCCATTCTCACATTTTTTTCTTTCGCTCTCTCTCTCTCACTAGTTTTTGCATTTATAAAATTTCCACTTCACCCAGCGTCGAATTGAGAGTGTTCGCAGCGTATCAGTCTAGTGCCTGCACGGCCGGCGACACTGCAATTTAAGAGGTGCTCGCGTGTCGCCGAGCTTCGTATGTTTGTCTTCGTGTCCGGCGTCGCAGCCCGCCTCTCGGAATTCGCCTTCCCATTAATTCTCGCGTCTTGGCGTGCCTGGCGCGCGCACTATGGTGGCCACAGTGGGAACGCCGCAGCTCTGGCCGGCGGCGAGCGTTAAAAACGCGCACGCGAGGGAGCAACCAGCGCCGTTGTAAACACGGTTGCGTACACGCGCCTCTTCCCATCGCCGCCCTGCAGCTCTCAAGCGGTCGACAGATGTTTTAGCCGGCGAGCACGTGACTCGGGAGGCGTGCAGTTTGGCGATAAGACTCGTTGATCTTACAGCTTTTGTCGGCTGTTAAGCGCCAGCTCTCAGCCGTTATCGCGCTTGTTTCTTTTTTGAACGGGATACGCGAGTGATCGCTGTTCACCTTTACAGTCAGTCCCGTGCTGCGTGTAGCTCAGTTTTCTCCCACCAGTAAGGATTTTAGACAGAGTAATAGGAAATGTAACGAGAGGGCGTTTCCGAAGGCGCCCGCGGCTGATGTTAAAGTCTCGGGATATTTTCAGGAAAGTACCGTCATTATTTTAACTGAGCCGCCTTGCATACTCCTCTCTCACCTTTCGGGCCGCCACATACAACGCGCACGTTGTCAGCGTGACATAACATTCCTGATATTCGCAGCGAAATCGGGCTATAGCTGGCAGCCCCGTCCCACGAAAGTGTGGATAGAAGGTCCGCGGCGCGTATACAAATACACGCACCAACGCTTCACTGCGTGTAATCTGAGCTGATTGTCGGCGGATAAAATGCGTTGACTATATACAGGTTACTGTTAATATTTACGCTCTTCTTTACTGAATCGGTGCACGACGCCTATGCAACGTTAACATTACCCACGAGTAAAGCGCATTCTGCCCTGGGTGACTGCTAGTAAAAAAGAGAGAGAGAAACAGCATATTCATGGAGTGAATGACGATGAGTGCGGCGAAGCGTCCGTCCGTCTTTTTGTCTGTCTGTATTTCTGTCTGTCTGTCCCCGTGTCTGGCTAGTTGGTTGGTTACGCCTGATGCAGGACAAGGTCAGACAGAGGAGCTTCGCCCCTTAAAACCGACTGCTCGCGCAGCACAACTGGCCACCCCGTATAGGGAAGACAGGCTGCTGGCATTGCTGAAAACACGATAGTTCCCCCCGAGATGCCCATCGTCAGTGGTAAGTGGTAGATGTAAATAGCTTGCCGTTTGATCGTCGAAAAAGGTGCTCCTTTGTGTCTCAGTGGCCAATGCCTCGCACCCACAATTCAGAGGTCCCACGTCCGAAGTATTTCTTTTATTTCATGCGTTATCACATATATATATATATATATATATATATATATATATATATATATATATATATATATATATATATATATATATATATATATATATATATATATATGGGAAAGAAGTGTATACCTAAGGGCTCGTTTTTCCGTGTTTTAACACAGTATTAATGAGATCTAACAGACAGTAATGCCAAGTAATGTACAGGGGAAGTTATTAGAACCAATGGAATGTAAATAAGAAGAAAGAAAAGTGGATGAAAAAATAACGATCCGTGAGCTGGAAAATAACCTGCTCACGGCTGGTTATTTTTTCATCCACTTTTCTTTCTTCTTATTTACATTCCATTGGTTCTAATAACTTCCCCTGTACATTCCTTGGCATTACCGTCTGTTAGATCTCACATATATATATATATATATATATATATATATATATATATATATATATATATATATATATATATATATATTATATATATATATATATATATATATATATATATATATATATATATATATATATATCATGCCGACACCGGCTGCAATATAAAGCCGAGAGTGTCCATATAATTGCTATAGCAATAAAAGCAGCTTAAGATGTGGTTGAAACGTCTCTGCGGAGGATATCACGGTGGTCGCCGCGGTGGTGTCTACGAGGAGCTTCCTTCGCTTCTCCGTCCGGTGTACTACGGGCGTGTGGCTTCAAATGCAGCAAGAAGCAAAACGGCGAATTTTGAGCGCCGTTTTCCGTGCAGTGCCCCGTCTCCGGTGGACTGTGAGACAGCCGGTGGTTCCGGTGCGCCGCATCCATTAACGCAGTTCTGCAGCGCCGCGCGAGTTGTGCACTTCGCTCGGCTAGTTTCTTCCCGAGCTCTCCGGCGAGCTAGCAGAAATGAGACGCACTGCGAGAAAAAGAAATAGTAGAAGAGCGAAAGGCGAGAAATGTAGACGACTTGAAGTAAAACCTGTGTGTTGTTCATCGCCTTTACAACTTTCTTCACTCGCCACGTCTGAGCGCCTCCCAGTCGGCTGACTTTTCGTACCGCTTAGCTTTATTTTATTTATTTCTACTTTCTGCCTGCGGGTTTTCTCGTAATTCCGGACCGCCGTTCTGAACTTAAGCGCAGTATTTTTCTGTTCGTCGGGGCTCCGCGTTCGATATGAGAAAGTAGGTCGAATCAGCTGTGTGCAATATAAATCAGCTGGCCACAAGCTCGGCGCGCGAAGAGCGAAAATCGCGAGTGAGAATTTTGGCACGACCGAAAAAAGTAAAAAAAGATAAACGACTGCGTACAGTGGTGACATTTATAGAAGGAGGAAATCACAAACAAAACAAACCGAAGCGGGCCCGGGACTGAAACAAGAAACGAAAATGCCGAAAAAGCTACATCGAAACGCGCTAACGAGAAAACCGCAACATTTTACCTCCTTTTTAAAAGTGCATGTATCTATTTCCGCATAGTGCCCATATATTTTCATGTTCCGTGTGCCGGTCAGTTTTCGACTTGTTTCTTTTTCTTTAGACGGGCTCGCATGAGTGTTAAGCTTTAAGCTGTATTGATTTTGAGGCTACTCGCGCAGCTGTTTTTTTAAATTTATTTCTTCATCAAGTGCTACCTCATTTGTGTCTGTTTCACTGCACTGTGTTTCTGTGAGTCACAATGCATCCGCGCTCAAGCGCAGCGATTGCGTGCAGTGTTGTTGAAGGTAGGGCGTGCATCAGCTTAGCATGGAACAAATTCTGAAAGGACGCCTGTATAGTAATAATGGTTTATATGCATTTGAGAGTTCCGTGTACATAAAAAAAATATGGTGCTGTTTAAAGGATGTCCACAAACTGTCGTCAGTGGAGGCGTTATACACACTTTCACTATAGAAGCCCTGCATATAATGAATATGCTTTGTAGATTTCAACACTCCTTTCTAACGAAAGGGAATGCCGTCTACAAATTTGACAATGTTATTTTTAAATGTATCACTTAGTACCATGTAATCAGATACGTGGAAGCTCAGCGCGCCAGATCAATTTTGTCTTGCTTGGCATTCTCAATCGACCCTGAAGTAGAAATACAAGAGCGCTGTCGCATTTATACCCCTTTGGAATGTGGCCTTGAAGTAAAATTCGTGGCACATAGCCCAGCCGCGCAGTATCGTAGCTCATGGTACGCGGCCAACGATGCCTACATAACATGTCTACACGAAATGCGTCCTGAACAGACCTGTACCGGGGTACGTCATAGTGTGACGTCACTGGCGCACGTGCAATGTGTGTTGGACAAAACACCCCTGCTGGTCGCCCAGCGCGGTACAGTCGTGCGGTGTTTGGGGCAAGCTTTTTATATGCTTTTTGAAAGCTTAAACTTCAGGTTACAGCGGTTGTATTAGCTGTAGTATATGTCAGAGAACATGTAGTGCGTGATGAAATATTTGCTATGCTGGCTGGCTGTTTATCTTGAAGAAGTGAACACACGTGGTGGCCTGCGCGAGGAACAGCGGCATCGTTTTCCAAAATGCGCAGTAGTTGCGTGTGCGTTGAAAGGCATCTACAACATTGGTTCACCAACTGAGAATATTGTGCGTTCTGTACGTGTGCATGCAGCGTGAATAACCAGGCGTCTTGTCTGCGAAAACATTGACACTTCACATCGGCTGGTGGCAGCGACTGGTTGTCGACGGCACTTCGTGATTGGACATACCGGTCAAGCTAAATATGCATTTTACGCGACCATCTGCGAGTGGGCACATTTCAGCGTTTGCGCTGTGTGCAGCAAACATACTGCATGGTCTCCTGGCTGAAAGATACGACCACGCATTAACTATAAGCATGTTTATCATTGCCGAAGGAGTATGCACGCTTCGCCCCGGCGAGTACGCAAACCCAATAAAATATATAACTTCTATGATTGGAGGCGTCTCTGTGTAAAGAGCGGAGATTTTCGTTTCACATATGCTCCGTACCTTTACGGCTCGATATTTCTGAAGTGACGATGCTCAGTACAAATTTATATGTCGGAGCAATGTGAGAATACAAATACGTTGTAAGCGTCAGATGCAGCGATGTAGCTGCTCAAAGTATTACGCAAATAATTAAGTTATCGGATTTAAAATCGCACAAAATTTCAGTGGGTAATGAGGACCGTCGCGGACAACTTCCCTTTAATATTCACGAGAGTTCGTTAACCTCAACCTAACGCACGACAAAAAGTGTTTTCTTTCGTTTCCTTTTTTCCATTGATCTTCGATCAGAATTTCGCGACTTCGATGAGAATCTTGTCCGTGACTTCGCGCGTCGCAGCTCATAACCATGCTGCCGCCAATGCTGCGCCTTGTTTAAAACTACAGCGCACATGTCGCGACGAAAATTGAGTACGTTTACGTAAAAAAATGCGCAAAGGCATTTTTTGGTGGACTGTAACTGCAAGCTGAATATATATGTAACTGCAAGCTGAATATATATATATATATATATATATATATATATATATATATATATATATATATATATATATATATATACTGAGAAAGCCTATCTGCAGGTAAAATAGGAGGGGAAAGTATAAAAAATTGCAAAGATAGCTTTTGTTAATCGTCGGCAGAAGTTTCCTTTGCAGACTCATTTCTTGAAGTTAGCTCTGCTGTGTCCTTGTATTGAAAGGTGATATTAATAAAAGCTTTAAAAGTTTTTAAATGAGCATGTTAAGAAAGTGATGTGGAATTTACACCGGTGTGCCATAGGCGCTTTGTGAAATAGTGAAATAAAGGTCTATGAAATTGAAAAAAAAAAAAAACGTTTTCAGTGAACATTGAGACTTTTTAATTTAAAAATGCACACTACGCTGACAGTCAAAATGTATAATTGAGCGTAAGTGCCAGTACGCCTATAAGTAGCCAAACTAATTTGAGGCTGGTAGCTTTAATACATATTGTGTAATTAATCACCAAATTCGAAAAAAAAGCAGCGGAGTATAGGTAAACATGGCCCTCTGACTCTCCATAATTACTGATTTACTGTGTCTAGAAAAAACTTTTTACAGTAAAACTTGTTGCGGATATCTTCTTTTTACTGATCAGCAATAATATATGAGATTTTGAAAGAAATTTAGGAGGTTGAGCAGCCATGCATTGTTCGGTCTTACGTGGAATCACCCACGAACTAGAAATGACGTGTGAACTGAACGGCACACCGAGGTGATGTACCGAGCCTGCCTTATAACCGGAGTTTCCGCCGTAGCAGGCCGCTATCGAGTAGCGCTATCACGGCTGAATGGGAGCGAATGTTTAACGTGGTAATGAAGTTTCCAACATATTACGCCGTCGTCATTACTCGCGCTGTCACAAGCTTCTTCAATGAAACACAAGAAGCATTTAACATCGCATTAGTAGCACTTGTGGCACGGCAATGCTGAGATTCTAGCGCGATCACAATAAGAATATCGGAAAGAGTGCTGACATATGCTTTTTGCAACTTGGAAATCGCGAAAACTCGTCGAACAACCACGTCGTTCAGGAGGTACCGGTGAAGTGCAGAAGAATTTAGCAGAGAGGTGGGGATTGTAGTCGCAACTGCACGTTTCATCGCTCGAATCATTTCGCTTCGCGGTTCAAGCTCGAGCGTGTTGACGGCATGCGGCGCTCCACAGTAATTGCGCTACATGCAATGCACAAGAAAAAAAAAACAATGCTTTCATTTTCGCTTCGCTGAAGCGTATGATACAATAAACTGAATCTAAGTGACTTACCAGTGTGAAAAATCATAGCGTACGAGGGAACGGGAAGTGTAACTCGCTTCTCGTGAGCTAGCAGCTGATTGTTCATCGTCGCTGTCACTCTCGGAGCGTTCACAGCCGCCCCGCCGCGGTGGTCTAGTGGCTAAGGTACTCGGCTGCTGACTCGCAGGTCGCGGGTTCAAATCCCGGCTGCGGCGGCTGCATTTCCGATGGAGGCGGAAATGTTGTAGGCCCGCGTGCTCAGATTTTGGTGTACGTTTAAAGAACCCCAGGTGGTCGAAATTTCCGGAGCCCTTCACTACGGCGTCTCTCATAATCATATGGTGGTTTTGGGACGTTAAACCCCGCATATCAATCGAGTGTTCACAGCCTTAGTCTACCGAAAAAATCCTCGTCCTCAAAATGGTTTCTTCCAACATCACCGCTGAAAGCAATCTGAGGTGGGCCCGTCGCCGAATGACTTCGACACCACCAACGACACTGCGTCACTAGGTTTATTTCTGCGTGGACAACACTTTGCCAACTTTGCTCTGAAACCCGACAACAAGCAAATCGCTTGCAGCGTGCTGCCATCTATTAACGAACGTAAAAAAAGAGAGCAAGTGGCACAGCGCTGGCCAAGGCGCTGGCCAAGGCGCTGGCCAGTTTGAGATCGCTCGCAAGCTTGCTCGGTTTTCTGCGTACAATGTTATGAGAATCATGCATCACAAAAGCACTGAAGAATGCTAGATGTAAGAAAAAGAAAATGAGCTTCAACTGAAAAGCTCAGAGAATAACATTTAACTAACCAATGTGGCGACAAAAAACCTCGCAAAACTGATGTGTCTATTTTGTGGGCTATCATGTAAAGCGTGAGTTGCCACGTATTTTCACGAAAGTTTGGCGTGTCACAAGAACGTATCAGATATATCGCGTCACGGAGGGCCAGGTTTGTTCGCTGAGACAGAAAACGCGCAAAGTGGTAGTGTTCGTCTTTTGCTAACGCGTTAACATTGAGGCTAGCACAACCGAACTAAGGAGCGTCGGCCTACTGACCATCATTGAAAGGACGCTCCCGAATTCTGCTTGGTCAGTCTATGGGCATTGACAGTCTATGGGCAATGCGAACTGTTACGTCTGTATCCAATTATAGTTATATGGACTGTACCACAACTGATAGGTGGCAGTCGGGGGTAGTGACTGCCGACAAACTTTGCATGGCTGAAACCCTGCGGCAGGGAACACTCCTCCTATAGTGAGTTCTAATGATGATGGAAGTTGTGAAATCGTTGCGCGCAGTGAACGGGGACAAAACAACTGCTCAGGACAGGTGCCTGAGAGGTGAGTTCCGCATGCTCGTCTTGTTCTTATACATTCGAGCTATGTTATGAGAGAAACAAAAGTAAACAAGTAATAATTGAAGAGCTCGTTTCTTTTGTTAGGCACAATATTAATGAGGATCTTGCTGGTGGAAAGTTATCTTTTCGTTTATTTTTCTTTCCTCACATTTACCTTACAATTACTTATAAGAACGTCCTCTATACTTTTTTTGGCATCTTTGTCTCAGTTGCAATGTACCCCACGAAGCTTCCTCAAGACTGCCCAAAAATGAAAAGAGAGGAAGTGTTGGCTATCGCGTGTCTCAGCTCGCGGCTGCACCTGCGCAGAACTGATAGACGGAGCAGACAAGGTGACGGTGAGTTAAGGCAACATTTATGTTCAGCGTAAACAGCAGCATTAAATATTCAGCACTGGTGCCGACTGCTTATGGAGCTCGCACTGAGGTGCGACGATGACCAGGGATTTCTTCGGTCTTTTCTCTCTCTCTCTCTCTCTCTAACTGGTTATAAAAAAGAAAAGTGACGACCGTAACTGTCTATCCTTACGATGTCACCTCAACAGGTTGGCGCAGGAATGGGATAAAGGGAATAAAATATAAAGGAAGGCAAAGTAAGCTAAGTAAGAACAAAATAGGTTAGTAGAGGACATTCGAACCGCGCCGCTTGGTTCTTTTATAGGTCCTGGGGATCCCCTGCATCCGCTTGTAGTTTGAAGCTTCCAATCAAGAGCCGCCGTTGGAATCGAAGCCTGGGTGAGGGGGCATGCTGGGCGTCGCGAAAGACGCCCCGCAAGAGATGCCGTCGATTGCATCAGACTGGCTGGAGTCGGACCCGAGGGTGAAGGGGCTTGCCGCACGTTGCGTTAAGTGCCAACGACTAGCACGCATAAGCACGCGCATACGCGTCAAAAGCGTCTAGTCGCCCCTGTGGAGGAAAAAGACGCGCAACCACTGGCACGCGCGTCCAAGGCCGATGCACAGTGTTGCTTGAAACTGTCCGAGTTCAGCACAGAATGGCGCATTATGAACTGGAGCGGGTTTGTACGATGCCGAAGACATGATAGCGCGTTAAAATATATATAGTGCGTCACCCGCCACAGTTTTGGCTATTTTAGAAGTAATTGACATCTGAGCGAACAATGCAACTCCAGCGGTATGCACCAGAAATCAACAGCGGTGTGTGTGCCACTGCCGCGAACGAAAATTGACGTCTAGGATAATGTACGTCTATCATAGGCGTGCGCAGGGTTCTCCTTTAGGGGAGGAGGAATGTTCGCCCCCTAATGATGTTTTTGAATCAGGTTTATAAAAAAAAAACCAAGGTGTATTAGTCACCAGATTACTATACCTACACTACCAAATTCATTAATATTGTGAATATCCTGGTACGTTCAGTACATTTAAACTTCATAACTTACAGCTGTCATGAACTTAATAATTACTCCCAAAACTTCATGATGTGTCAGATTTAGGTCATAACACTACAATTGAGCCCTATGTAAAGGGCTTTCGGATGTTGTCTGTGATAGAAATGTCCTCTAATGCATCAAACCACACCTGGCTCTTAATGATGCAACAGATATTGGTCATAAAATAGGAACTGCGTAGAATGTTTCTTTGGAAAGTGTGTAGAAAATTTTAAAACAGAATTTTGTGTCCGCGTTATGTCTTCTTCCATCGGTGGGATGAATGCCCACAATACTGCTCGGTGCCGGTAAATGTCGAAAGCTGAAACTGCGTAAGGTGTTTTCCGGCTTGATCAAGTTTCATTATTAATAAAACAAATGCTTAGTGGTCGTTTTAGGCACACACACCTTTTTGTTGTTCTTATGAGTGGTGGTGGACGCCGTGATCGTGTTTCCCCGCCGTTCGCAGACAGGCACGCAGGCAAGCAAACACACTGCTGACAGCGCAAGCGGGCGCGTATACGAGCACGGGAGAATGCAAAAAAAGCAAAAATTGGTCACTGGCGCATTTTAAAGCTGCCTCAAGTGCATAAAATACAATTTCAAGTTAAACGTGTTTGTTTGAAAGCAAAATAAGTTTGCCTGCGAGAATTTCTTGCCCTACCAATAGATTGTGAAGATTGACCACATTCGCTGTTGGATGACGCTAGTGGTCACTTTTTATCGACTTTCAACATCAAGTAAAAATTATAATTTCTTGTTTCTGACCCGAAAGCATGCTCGTTGCCGCTGATGTGATGAACAATTTTTTCATTCGCGCCACAATCAGAAAACTTTTTCCGAGTGGTAGAAAGTCCCTTTAAGTCTCTAGCCCCCTGAATGTGCTTCATATTTACCGCTTAAGAACAACGTAGGTCCCAATAGACGCCGTCAACATAGATTGCGTAACGGTGATGCTTGTGGGTCCTTGAAGGTGGCGTCAGCACCAGCATTTTATTTTTGCGTGTTTTCTCTCTGACTTCGTGTGTTCTGACGGCGAGCGTGGTGATATTGTGATTGCGAAAGAGTAGTTCACTAATACGAGAGAAATCGTTTCACTCTATGGAGTCCCTTCGAGCTCACTCTATTTGCGCTATAGACCTATTCCACGTTCTTAAACATGGGTAGGTGCCTTCGACACATTGGGGTGCTTGCAGCGTCATCGTGGCGCGTATAGGCTCCGCTCAGCCCAAAACTCGTCGCCGCCTTCTGTCATCACGTGGTAGCTGGCACAGCTGCTGCAGAACTTCCGAGTACAACGCGTCAGGGAGCTTCCCCGCCACGACGTCGCTACAAGCGCCTCAGTATGTTGACGGTGCCTGCCTCTGTTCAAACATATGGTCTATAAATTTCAAACTCTCCCGTCTTTTCACCACTGTAAGATAGCATACCGGTTTTTCTGAACGAGCTCTTCTCCCTCCCTTTTCTCCTGTTCCCGTGCTTCCTTTCTTTGTTTTTAAGCTTGACGCATCTGTGTGGGTCACTGCCCATCACACTACTGCACGTGCGAGATGAAATTTGATGTTGAGAGGACAAATCAAGACCTTGGTGACATCAGTATTCAAAAGTCTCGCCACGGCGCTTCGCTTGCGTAATAATTTTCGCGAAGGGCAGAGCGTGTACTGCTGGCTCAAAATCGGAGCGAGGGCGGATGTGCGAGGAATATAAATGAGACCCGAAGAACACGTAGCCTCAGGCGTCGTGCTTGTAATAACGCCATTTACGCGACACACTGGTGGCCTGTGATCTCTACGCCGGGCTAATTAAAATGCGATATAATTGCACCGCAGTCACCGTACCGCCGAAGGTACAACAATATCGCTCGCGATTATTGTGCCGCGGAGCGAAGAAACTGCGAAAGGAGCGAATTAAAAGCCACCGCCTCGTTGAGCGCGCGGGCACACAGCAGTGGTGGAACATGTACGGACACCCGAACTAAGGTCGCTCACAAATGCAAGAGCCAGAAACAAAAGGAAAGAAAGGAAACAAAAAGCTGATAAGTTTCCAATGTTGTTTCGCTTAATATCGGATCACTTTTGTTTCCCGTCCATACAAGCGGTGTCGGGTGCTCACTCGACGTTGATGGGTTGGCATAAGAACGGACAAAGGAAAGAGGGTCGGCGTAGGTTCAATAGAGATGAGACAAAAAGAACATTAAGGAAATAGGTGTAACGTGAGTGTGTGCGTGCGTGCGTGTAGTCCCTTCTTATCGCGAACGCTCCAACCGAAATCTTTTTAAAAGCTCCAAAATGGAACCCGGAGAATTTCCCCTTGGCTTCCTTCCTTAAGCCGAAGAGAACGCACGCATTACGCAACGCCGCGGGATAGGCGCAGTCGCAGGGTGCGCGGTGTTCGCGGTCTAAACCTAAAAGAAAAGGAAGGCAAAATAAAATGTGAACGAAAGGAATACGAGACAAATTTTTGAGGAAGTGTAATGGAAGAAGGATATGCGGCTGTCACTGCGGCAGTGAGATGAACGTAATAGAAAGATCGACGACAGGATTAAAAAAAAAGCAATCGAAAATGTGACAGACAGACAGACACACCAAAGAGTGTACGGGTCTTCAGTACGGGATCGCGCGCTCCTTCACTTTTCCTTTAATTTGTGGAACGAATGGGTGCAGAGGCGAAAGAAATCATATGAAGAAGCTGAAGAAGACAAAAAGTGTGCGACTGGAGGGGGGACAGGTACAACATGAAAAGACGCATAGAAGATTGGCAAAAAGCGTGTGCGCACATGCGAAGAACAAAAACAGAAAAAGGGGATCGGAAAAAGGAGCCTGCGATGCGGGGAGAAGGCGCTCGAGGCGTTCAAATGATGACGACGAGAGAAAAGATGTAGTCAGAAATGAAAAAAAAAGGTGAAATAAAGTGCCCGAGAATGGAGAGAAAAGAGGAAAGATCGTACGAAGGAGATATGGGGATTCTCGGAACAGCAAAAGATGATGAGTGAGGTATAGTTGCTTTTATTTTCGTTATCTCTTGTAACGAAAACAAAGCGCTGTGAAGGAATGGTTGATTGGAGAGCTTGGAAAGATTGGAAAAGAAGGAATGGTAGAGCAAGGCGAAGAAAGAGCGAAGTGTAAGAACCAGATACGTAACGCTGCTCTATTAGGGGTGCATAGCTCCTTAGGCCGTGCGTCGTTCCTTCCTCTGCAGTCATAGTAATAGTATGTAGCCACCTCTAGTTTATGAGTTGCTTGATAGGTGGTATTGTGTGCATGTCGCCTTGGGAATATCATAAAGAGCTGACGTTAGTGGTTTTCATGTAATAGAGTAACTCTACATGCTACCATTAAGGAGTAGAGTTGCGCCCCTGATAGAACTCGCCGCTTGCTCTCCCATTCGTCCAGCGCGTTCACGTGCGCAGAAAGCGTCCATTTTAGGGAATGCCAACTTTACGACCAAGCGTGTTTTGGCGACCGCCGCTACGCGTTCCCGGCTCACCAACTCACTTTTGTTCTTTTTTAATGTTCGTCGAATCAACGCCGCATGGCAACAGAGCGAGCGGACGCGCTCTGGGCTCGTGTGGCGTTTTTTGTACGAACGCCGAGATGCTGCCGCTGAACTCGGCCGTGTGAACGCGAGTGCTGTTGACCGAAGGGGTGACTTTGCTGCATGACATGGGCGTCTCAGCGGGCAAGATGGTAGACCTATGCGCCACTCTGCTACCTATATAGGTAGTTTATACAGTAACTCTATCAAAGCATATCCATGGAGTTATTCATGATTAGTGGCGTGAAGCGTGCATCCGTCTGTTTGTGCTTCTGTCCATCCGTGCGCCCGTCCATCTGTCTGTCCGTCCATGCTTCCGTCCTTCCACCGTCCGTGCGTCCATCTGTCCGTGCTTCCGTCCATCTGTCTGTGCTTCCGTCCGTCCGCCCGCCTGCAAGTCCGTCCGTACGCCAGTTCATGCGTCCGTCCGTCCGTGCGTCCGTGCCTCTGTCCGTTCGTCCATCCGGACTCATGGACGAATTGACACATGGACGGAGCGACGGGTGCATTGCCCCACTCATTATCATTCACTCTGTAGATGTTGTGTGATTTTTCTAATTCCTGCTCACTCTTGCGGAGAGGATCAAGATGCTAAACCTGGGGTAATATCAGGACAGAGTGCGTATACGCATACGCACGAGGTGCGCTGAAAGAGACAATTCGAAACGGAGACGGCTAATGGAAGAAGTCAGGGTTTACGGATGAGGCGGCGTAGGGTGAAATATTGGATTCTTTAACAACCGCAACGCCGCAAACTGCACACTTACGAACACAGTTGAACTGCAGGAAGAACTTTCTCGTAAGTCCTGGTCATGTATGAATATATACTGTTCGCTGATTTTCAGGTGAACGAACTGAAAAGCCATGTTTTTGTTAATCATGTTATTGCTTACAATAACAATATTATTATTGTTGTTGTTGGATTGAAAAAGAACACATCGTGGCTGCTGTAATAAACCCACATTATTAAGGATGCCTCAAGTAGCCTGTGGTCAGAAAATTCGCAAAACAATGCGAAAGGGAAGAAAGTAATAAGTTTTACGTGCCAGCACAGCTATAAGATTATGAAGCACGCCGTAGGGTAGGACTACGGCCATCTCCTTAATTGACGTCGCACATTAGAAAGTGTCCTAGCGTTTCGCCTCCACCGAAACGCGACCGCCAGGGCCAGGCTGGAACCCGTGACCTTCGGGTCAGCGGCCGAGCAGTGCAGCTTCATCTCAGAGGATACTATGATGCTACAAAGAGCCCTGTCTTGTGATTAGAAAGCACCGGCACCCCTTAGAGCACAAGAAAACCAAAAAAAAAAAAAAGGGGTGGGGGTATGCAAGTTAGTCACAGAAGCCACTCAACAAAGTCGCTTCGACCGTCACTGACTAAAAAAGCATCCCACCCAGGTAATATTAATGGCCAAGGGAGGACATGGTTGATGCTTAGCTCTGACAGAACCGTTTTCTTGAAATCGTCTTTATGGAACCAATGCAACACTGCTTTTTGCGCACCGCATCGATGGTGTTAATCATTAGCACCGGTCGTAAAACTTACGAGAATTCACCGGCTTTCTTTCGGTACTTCAATGTTTTATTTGCGTGTTTAGTGCACACAAGAGGTTACTCGTCGATCGCGTGCATTCGGCACTGGCATGCTGAAGAGAGCGAGTATTCAAGTTTCTAAGCAAGCGCACTAAATGATGGCTGTGCAGTGAGGGACGCAGATGCACACACGTAGCACTCGTTTTAATCTTGCTATCGTAAGCTGTATATTGCGTGTAGCAAGCACATGCGCTAAATGAGCCAACCTCTGAAGCAGTCTGCAGAAAGTGCCCGCCGAAATAAAGAACAGTGATGAAAAGGCAATGTTCTCTCTGCTGGCTCAGCTTAGGCAATCTTCAGTGGGTTCTTTGTAAACAAAAATTTGCATCTTAAGCGAATTCCCGGGCTGCGCTGCACCGTCAAAAACTGGCGGAAGGGTTTGAATTCGTAAAAAAAACAAAAACAAAAAAACAGGCTTTTGAAAATGCGTATACGAGTGCAGTCAAGGCTCCTATAACATAAACCGTGGCGCATATACGGAAGCAGAGTGATTCCGTGTTATTCCTTGTTCAATTTACATAACAATCGAAACGCAAATTTTCTGTTTGTATCTACAGGAACAACTGCAATCGGTTTTCTTGAGAAAACCGATGCTACTTGACTCAACTTCCTATTTAATCGGGTGAGAAGATTCTTTCATCGATACCGAGCTCTTATTTGCAGCCTAAGTTATTAAGCTTGTGCGCTATTTCTCCTGTTATAGGCTGCTCACATGTGAATCGTTCGTGCACCATTACATGATGCCTTTAGTTTGCGGTTTATAATAATAATAATAATAATAATAATAATAATAATAATGATAATAATAATGATAATAATAATAATAATAATAATAATAATTATTATTATTATTATTATTATTATTATTATTATTATTATATTATTATTATTATTATTATTATTATTATTATTATTATTATTGTACCGGTACGTAGTTATGATCGGTACGTAAAAAGTCTTCCTTTTATGTGCCGGTCATGATCTTGAATGTCTCTGACTTCCTTCGCAAATAAAGTACTGCAATCGTTAAATATTTCAACTCCACGTGAGTTTGGTTCAGATTCTTTGATTTCACCTCTTTCTTTCAGGCAGTAGGCGCAGAATTTCTGGCCAACGCGATAGATGTTTTTTTTTTTTCTGCCACTGATTCACACTTGGCTGCCAGCAGCACCATGATTGACTGAGTAAAATTAGTCAAACTGGTAGGTAAGATACCCGGCGGCAAAAACGTGCTTTACTGATTATACTGAAGTGTTACTGCATGAAAGAAGTTGTGCGCTTCGTTAAAAGACTGAAACGTTGATTCACAGCCGGCCAGCATGTGCGCTGTCAGCTGCGCTTCGTGTATACTGCGCTGTGTTTAGAAAAAAAAAAAATGCCCAAGTTTACCGAGTTTGCTGGAAGTAGATATTTGGGCAGGGTGGTGTCCGGTGAGTCCAGATCCGCCTGCAAAGAACACTTTTATTTTCCTCACACCTTTATCTTCATTTTTTTGTTTTTATTCCGTTCCGATGCATCGCATAGTGGTGCGTGATTTGGTCCGGCGCGAGTTCCCGTCGATAGCAGTCGCTGCGAAGCGGGCGAGGTTCTATCGTCATTGAAGAAAACACCTGTGCTTCGGCACGAAGAAAACAACAAGAAAACAAACAACCCCGCAAAACAACCAAACAGAAACATCGGCAAACAGACCGGTCGCCGCGTGGCGCACGGGAAACGTGACAAGCGCCGTTTCTCAAGAAGAGGAGATCGATGGCTTGATATTGCAGCGTTATACGCACAAGTATGAACGCGAATGCAATGGCCGAGTCTTGGCGCAAGTGAAAAAGACAAATGATGCCGAAACGTTGTTGAACCGGAATTGTTGATTACTTCGATGCATGCTAGGTGACACTGATGCGCGCACACGCAGAAGGAAGCAGAGCCGAAAATATTGGGTTCGGGAAATTTAACGGAGCAGATCGACAGTGCACAAGGTGAAAGATGTTGTCGGAAGTGGACTTCACACCTGTGTTACAGCTACGATTAGGAAACCTCCGAAACGTCAAGCCACTTCATATTTACAGAAAAAAAGTCAGCTTAAGGAATGATATTAATAGTTGGAGTTTTACGTGCCGAAATTGAAATATCTCGCCGTAGTGGAGGACACGGCAAATATCGAACATTTTGTGTGGTTTAATATGCACTCCACCGAAATGTGACTGCTCAGGTCGGTAGCGAACCCGGTACAGCAGCCGTCGCCAAGCACAGTCACCACTGTACCATAGCGGTGGACCAAACTTCGGAAACAAATACAAACGAAAGCAGAAATCGTGCGGCTGCCTTCTTGATAACGCTATTGACCGCACACACTTTCCCAATGCAGATAAGCTCCTAATGCTGAATATACCGTTAAGGGTGCCCTTGTGTTGTTAAGTGTTTATTCTTCCAGTGTGCTTTGAAATTGCTATGTGGGGTTTAACGTCCCAAAACCACTATACGATTATGAGAGACGCCGTAATGGAGGGCTCCGGAAATTTAGACCACCTGGAGTTCTTTAACGTGCACCCAAATCTGAGCACACGGGCCTACAACATTTCCGCCTCCATCGGAAATGCAGCCGCCGCAGCCGGGATTCGAACCCGCGCCCTGCGGGTCAGCAGCCGAGTACCTTAGCCACTAGACCACCGCGGCGGGGCATGTGCTTTGAAATTGCATTCTGGAGTTTTAGCCATCATATGGTTAAAATTCAATTCAAGAGTCGGGGCATGCCAACACAAAAAGCTAGACGAAATTCCTCGCAGCAGAGTGCCTTGTTGGGTGCGTGTTTTGCACGTGCAGTCTTTTAATAAAAGTACACGATAATTAGCTAAGCTCTCTGTCATTCTAAGTTCAACTTCACGCCCCATTGTGAACGGGAATACTTCTGGCCACTTGGTGTAGCGTGTGATGTACAGATAAATAGATACCTGGAGTTTAACGTCCCAAAACCAGCGTATGATTATGAGAAAGGGCGTAGTGAAGTTTTTTACCGCGCACACAAATCTGAGGACGCGGGCGTACAGCATTTTCGCTAGCGTGCGATGAGTGCGTAACTACGCGGGTCGTTTAGGGCCGAAGCGCCTAAAGCCGTGGGTCTGTACATGCTCGACTCTCTTCGTACGTGACTGACTGCAGACCGACTGTCTGGCACGCACGCACGTGCGCACGCATGCCCCACCCATCATGCTTCTCTCCGTTAATATGCTATGATTTTTTGCATTTTCTTCTTATCTAAATCCATGGAAGAAGAAGAAGAAAGGATGGAACACTACGTCACACGAGTGACGTAATGCTTGTAGGCCCAACATGTGATCAAAACGTCAGAGCTTGCGGTAGGTTTTAGTACTCTCGGTGCCGTTCCGCCTCTGAATCACCTTTGTGAGCCGGCCGGTCTGCGCAGAACCAGCGCGTTTCCATTAAAAGCTACCGGTTACCGTTCTTCAAAGTATCGGCAAGTCTCGTTGTTGGCGTGGTCTTGCGGAAAAGGTCACGTGTTGGGCCGACAGTGCTGGCTTCGAAACGGCACAGCTTGCCAAGGCTGCCCGCGTGACGTCACGTTCTCTTCTGTTTTTGTCTTCCTGGTGTCTAAATCGGAAACTGACTGCAATGCTCAGGAATCGACTCACACCTTCGAGCTCAGTACGACTCGAAATCCAGGCCAAAAGGACACGTGAATGCTCAATTAAAATCTGTTAGAAGCAGTGCTTGATAAGAGATGTCAGAGGTGTAGAGGCGGACAGCTTAACCAGAACACCTGTCCGCGTGGTTTTACTCTGGATGGAAAGGTGCGTTAAAAAAATAATACGAAGACAACAACTATACTAATCGGACTAATAAGCAGTTTCAATGCCTTAATTTTTTTTCTAGGACGTGCGTGAATGATTTTTTGTGACTCCATTTGCTGTATCTGTAGGATTGCGAGCGAAGTTTGTCGGGAAGTATCGAGCTTCACGTCATAAACTGACACAGATCAAGGACTCTGTATTTAGATGTCGAGTTTCAGCGCCACCTTGGCATCGGGGCACACGAAGGCGATTCCGATTCCCAGGCGCTACGTGTGCCCTAAATGCCGCGGAACCACTTTCCGAACGAATAGACCGTGACGCATCTAACGGAGAGAAAATGCTATGGGGACGAGGCATACCTAACCATCCGACCGCCGCTTGCGGTTTGTGACAAACAGACCGAGCGTGTCGCATACGGTCAAGAGACGCGAGAGACCTCTAACGTATTCAATTCACGCTCGCGCTTCGGCTGGGCGGAAATTTCGACCGCCTCTCTGCAGTCCCCAGTTCGCTGCAACACTTCAGTAAGTGACGAGTGCTGGCAGACTGTACACACGTGAGGTTCTCCGCTGCCGACTGCATTCGGGCCGTGGCTGGAATCTGTCGCGCTTTATTTGAAGGAATGCGAAGCCGCATACGACACACTTCGATAATGGCGTGTTCTTGCGAAGTCCTTTCCAGGAGAGACAAATGAAGGCGCCTGAGAGGAGAGCCGGTCGCGGTGGTTGCTTCGCTGATTGATGAAAGGCCTAAATGCGTTCCTCACGTCATTTGGCTGTTTTAGTACCATGTAATGGCAGTACGTTATTATTTTATTTCCCGAACCATGTCGCTTGATGTATGCTTCGTCTGCATCCTCTCGCACTCTACGCGTGACGAGACACTTTTTTTTTCCCTGACTAATCTGTCCCTGGAAGCTTCTATGTTTTTTGTGCGGTTGTGTAATTTGTGGCAGATTAACCCACGAACAAGCTTGAGGAGATCGTTCAAAAAGAAATGATTAAAGTTGCCTGCAGTAATCTTTTCTAGTGTAATCTAACGCTGACGTTAACGAACCAGTTGGAACGGGCAAAACTAACGGTTGGCGGTGACTAGCTCTCATTACCTGGAGCAGGCTGAGAAAAATGACTTGCAACTCCATGCCACTAATTTCCGCGTTTCTTTTCAAACATTCCTATTGTCATTTGCACTAACCATTCTTTGACATCAGTCCAGCCTCATAAGGTTGTGCCATCGTAACCAGCAAATATGAGCATAATATCTGCACTCGATGTTCTCACGGAGGAAATGACTCGCCCGCGTAGCTTTCGTTGCAGTGCACGTAACTGGGTAAGCTAAGAGCCGCGCTTAGGCGCCAAAGAGTGATGGCGTTGCTGGCCGCCGTCCCTGTCGCGCGTATTACGCGGCCGAGCGAACTCAGTCAATGTTACCCGCTGCCAGGCAGAGAAACACGCTGAACACGGGCGCGTGCATGGCCGCGCTGAGCTGCTTTCTCCGCGCAGCGGGACGGCTTGCAGGGCGGCGTGATTAAGTGTATAGGGCACGCTCGTTGCGCAAGACCCTGAAGACTCTTCGCGGCGCGAAAGGCCAGGCCGCATTCGTAGTGTGACGAGTGGGTCACGTAACAGCACCGTTTAACAAATAATTGAAATGGCCAAAAAAGAAAAGGTAACATAGACGCTTTCTGCATTAATCGCGTGACGCGCGGTGACGAGCTGCCGGCGCGGTCATCTTGTTGCGCACCGTCTCGTGCTTACTTCTACACACAAAGCTTGTCCAGGAGGCCACAAGGACAAGACGGTGCGTGCCAAGTAAATTCTCTTGTGTACGAAGTATTGTCGGATGCACCTTCGCCTCATCAAGTAGGAACTTGCCAGCAGGCTACGTGTTTGAGCTTCACGAAATCAAAGCTAATCAGCAGCTTTTTTGGTTATGTTAAAGCAGTAGTAAAGCAAAAAAAATGGTTTCGTATCTGCAAGTTTCACTCCAAATGTGAACAAATCGTTTTTCTGATGTTCTGAGCAAGACAATCGGTAAATGGTATTCTGAAGGCGCTGCGTTTAGGTGCCTCGATGCGTGCAGCGAAGGCGAACGAGTGCATCGAGGCACGTCAGAGAAGAGCGCCATCTGGCAGTTACCTTGGAAAACGAAGCGTGCCCGTCTCAGAAGCGATAAGTTGTAGAACGCAAGGTGATGGGCAGGTGCCAGCACCGTGTCGTCTTAGCCAAGGAGGATTAAAGAAAAATTGCTGGAGTGGAAGCTCCTGCAATGCCTTGCCAGCAAAAGTGAAGCCACCTTTTGCCACTGCCAAGATGGCGGAAACATGCTCTTTTCTGATAGTGCCCACTTAAAGATCAAGTGGCTTTGATACGTTATGTAAATGCTACATTAGTTCTATATTAAAGGATAGTTGTTCCCGACGAAATAACACACAGAAACAAGTATGCATTACTGCATTTTCAAAGAACTTTGCCTCCAATTAGAGGCTCACTACGGAAAACTATGATTCATTGATATCTGGGGTTTAACGTCCCAAAACCACCATATGATTATGAGAGACGCCGTAGTGGAGGGCTCCGGAAATTTAGACCACCTGGGGTTCTTTAACGTGCACCCAAATCTGAGCACACGGGCCTACAACATTTCCGCCTCCATCGGAAATGAAGCCGCCGCAGCCGGGATTCGATCCCGCGACCTGCGGGTTAGCAGCCGAGTACCTTAGCCACTAGACCACCACGGCGGGGCCACTACGGAGAACTAGTAATCTTAAGACGCACTTGGAGCACTATGTGGCCCGAAAAGGTTCCCACATTAAAGTGGTTGGGCGTGTGAGGGAAACGCTTCGTTTTTAATCGCTGAACGGTGATACTTTATCATGTCCCTAGTAAGATGGCCGCCACAACCGCCATCTTGCCAGAGGAACGGCTTCACTTCTGCGCAATCATTTCTACTCCAGCAATTTTTTAAATCCTTATTGGTCTGAGCAAAGGTCCCTTGATGAAACAAGTTTCTGAGGTAGCGTCACTAATTATTCTCGAGCCGTCCTCCTCAATCTCTCTCTCAACTCTCCTTTTCTCTGCCATCCGCGTCTGTAATTGGTGCATTCCTTGCACGTGATTTTGCAAATAGCTGCCGATGGTATTTATTGTTATGCAAAAGGTTCTAAACTAGTATCCATGCGCATATGGCTCCCGCCGGAATCTCGCCGTGACCAAAGACGAAATCGTAGCCAGGACATTAACTGAAGAGGAGCGTTTCAGTTGGTGCCAAGTTGGCCAAGATTGTTTCGCGGCGCTCGTTCAATGCAACATCTGAGTTTTTCAACAATGTTGGGTTGTAGTAAAAAACAGAGAATGGTATCGCTCTCTTCAACTTACCTTGTGCTATCCGAAATGAAACACTGCGTGAAGGGTAGCCATGAAATATGAAACATTTCACACGAAGTCTTTTGTGCAACACCGTCGCCGCAAGTAGACGCGGATCTTTGAAGCGAGTTTACTGGTCGCTTTTCGTTAAGATGCCAGGAGCGTGTCTAATGCGCGTCTAGTGCTTGCAAGTTGTTACAAATACTTGTGCGTATGCACGTATGCAGAGCAGCTGGAAGGTATAATCAACGCGCCTTCAGGAATATTTCACGCTTGAGCAATTCGAGCCACTTTCTCTCGAAGGCGGCACAGAGGATCCGAAACGCGCTGCGTCAGGACACCTCACCAGTAGAACTCTCACTTTTCAGGAAGTTCTACGCACCGCACTACAATGGGCCTTTTTTAGTCCGAACAGCACCCCAAGTGGAGACCACCTAAATCAAAACTGGTGGCTCTTGGACTCCGAAATTGCCCTCTGCATGTCGGTAGGCACTCTCTGAGGCCTGCGTTTACGCTCTTTGGGGGAAACATTTGCATGTTTGCGGCATCAGATGTCGCTTGGTCCACACGTGTCGTCATGCTTTGGCCACCGAAAATCCTGGCGCGTGCTGTGCGCGTGCCTCCTCGAGGCCGGCGCGCATGCAAAGATTACATACCCGGAAAAGGCTCATTACCTGGCATCACGATTGTCAGAATGGGCACATTAAAAAAAAGTCATTGCAGTGCTGTTAGTCAAGCGTTAGTATCAGTCTGGCCGCGGTTTTTCCTTACGTGTGCACAAGGCGGTTGTAATCACTCGTCACAGCGTCACGCCCTGTGGTTTTTGACAGGATTAAGCAAGCGCGTTCACTGTGTCACAACAGGAACAAAACACATTCCAATAACTGGACTAGTTATAACTGAACGAACTAGTATGTACGACGCAAAACACCATGGCTAGTGGTGTAAAATATAGAACTGCACAACTTTGCCAGTTGAGTAACGCACATGCCGCTTGCGTTTGTGTTGTACCGTTTATGTTCATGTAGGTAACCGTTTATTCTGCGAGTGGTTTCCTTCCGTTTTCTTTCATATACATCTATGGCTATAGCCCCATGTACAGTATGGCTATAGCCCCAAGAGGGGCTGC